>CALYDF020000423.1:0-156968 GCA_944474145.2 Dicrocoelium dendriticum
GGCACTACTTTCGTTAACCTGTTAAATATCTAACTTAATTTAGTAGGAGGAGTGGAAGAAAAGCGAGTTGGATATTTCAAAATATGTTCGATGATTGCAGCAACATATAGTTTATCATAAGTGATTCAGGTTTAATCGCAGCAGCGCCTAAATCAGCTAGTACCGTAGGTGTCCGAGGAGGCACGGGAATGTTGCTTCGACCGGTTACTCCTTGCGGTTGGTACGCAGCAATCTGATCCACCAGGATCGGAACGCATGATCAGTATCATCGCGTGCCGCTACTCAGCGCTTTATAACACGTGGTCAGCGGCAAGTTTTCATTGGCTCGGATCCATATGGAGCCGATTAATACGACTATTTGCGCGACCCAAGAGAGCGAAACGTCCGTCTCATGCTTCTGTGGGCACGCAGAGCATTATATTACTTTATAGCAGCGGCAACCAGATCTCAAGCGATCACAACGATAACTCGTTTACAGATATCTAACTGCATTAAAATGTTGGGGCGCTTCACTTCTACGTATCCAACGGGGTTGCTTGTATTGGACGCAGGCATTATTTACATTGTCCGTGCACGTTCGTCAAAAGGTTTTCATACTTAAAGATGAATACCAAAACTCCAAGTCGAAAGACTGGAATAAACTCTTTAAATAGGTACGAGTGATCTGAACGCTGACAGTGAACTAGTGAAGGTTGATTTCCTTGGGGCTTTAAGAGGACTGCTGAGGCGCATGCAGGTTGTTAGCAGTAGAGCGTATACTACGCGCAGCATCGGATTTCATAAGGCGACTTATTTGTGCGTGTTGTGAAATGTTTACGCAGTTGACTACTCACCCAAAACTATTCACGACAATCTGCTCATTCGTTTGCGTTTGGCTATGTGATTGCGTGAGGTTTACATTGCAAGGTTTTCCCCATCATTTTCTGTGAGTAATGAACAACATTGCAGCTTAACGGTAACAAGTATGATAAGAAGACAACATATTACATTTGGATCTTCAATCCGTACCAACGAGCACTGCGCAACAATAGCAAACGATCTAGCTATTAAATAAAGATGGACAGTTACGTCATTATTTACCTCAGAAAACATAAAACAGTATGTTTTTGAGAGGTATAATGAGCTAGGTGTAGACGCATGCCTATCAGGGTGACACCAATTAACTTTGTATCATCAAGGCAATAAGTAACAGACAATAGCAAGACTACTGACAAGTAACCGGTTTCGTGTCCTGGGGCTAACGCCAGGCCATATGTTCAGTCGTATGTCTTTGTAGCGAATAGCTCAGTCGATGCCTGGATGCAAAATTTGAACGCGATTGCATACCTCAAATCCGTAGCATGTAAGCGATACTTCTGTGAACAGTGGAATCCGCCCCGCTTTGTTACGCGATATTCAAATTAGTGAATGTGCGCCAACTAATAAATTTAACTCGGAAACTGCACTGTCACTTCCTGCTTGTAAATCCGTTAAAAACTAACTGACAGAACTTGGGTGATAAATTTCAAAATGGCATTTTTGGGTGAAGGTTCACTTATGGTGCCCATATGTCATATATGGCATGCAAATCTTATGTAAAGGTGCAATTACAAAGTGCGCCAAAAATCCTTAGTCGTGTTGCATTATGCCTCTGATATTTGGAGTAATCATCATCATCATACACGCTAGCTAGAGGTGGGGAACACCTCAGCTACTGTGCTGCAATACATAGAAAAAAGGAGAGAAAAAAGCAACTGGTGCAAGCTGGCTGAGCTACCGGTAACGGATGGGCATCGTTCCGGTAAGCTACCAGCCGGCTGCTGTGCACCCAAAAAAGATTATTATGCAAAATTATATAAGGCTAAATAATTAGGTCGTGGTTGGAGAAGGATGCTAAGAGGGATGGAGTGGGACAAAGAAACTCACAGCACGAACGCCACTGAGGTCGGCTCCTAGACATATCAGCAAGTGTGTCCAACCTAACGTGTTCATCGTCTTTCGGACCGCAGCCAGGGAGCCGAGACGCTTCAACCGAGGCCAGCTCAGAAGTGAGGGCTTTCATTCCTCCGGACCAAGTCATCGCTTGGCCACCCCTCCTTTTCATCCATCCACATCCACGGCGCGCAAACAAAACACGTCGCGGGAGTCGGTGGGCTGGCGGGCGTAACACGTGGCCGAGCCATCGGAGCCTGATGTGTGAAATAACGGTGCTGAGCGGTTCATTTCCTTTTTCTATGCCATTGGCAAAGCGTCGAACACGCTCGTTGCTCACCCGGTGTTCCCACCAGAAGTGAGTTAAATTACGAAGGCACCGGTGGTCGAACGTAACTAGCCTCTTCAGGTCCGCTGCTTTAAGCGGCCAAGTTTCCCAACCGTACAGTAGGGTCGAACATACTGCTGCATTGTACACTCTTCCCTTCAGGGTGAGAGTGATGTCGCGCCGGCGCCATAAGTGGCGAAGGTTAGCAAAAGCGCCCCGAGCTTTAGCTATACGATTCATGATTTCATCTTCAATCCCACGGGCGCTGATACAACTTCCCAGGTAGTGGAATTTTTGAACGACTTCTAGCTAATCTCCACCAATGGTCAGCCTAAGAGGCGGTCCAGACCAATCTTGGACAAACGCTTTGCACTTCGAGGGTGAGAAGCAAAGCCCGAAGTGACGGACAGCTAGTGCTAATCTGTCCAGTGCCGCTTGGCACGTTTGTGAGCTGTCAAAGATTAGGGCAATATTATTAGTATACTCTAAATCAAGAAGTCGTTCTTCTAGGAGCAGATCCACACCTTCTAAGTCGTGTCCTGTGAACGTGATTTCCATGACTTCGTCAACAGCAAAATTAAAGAGGAAAGGTGACAGCGAGCATCCTTGTCTCACGCCGCTGGTGCTATTAAAGGGCGACGACAACTTGCTTAAGCCCTCACTCTGCCCGAGCTACGCACATATAATGCTCGGATAATATTCACATATTTCTCAGGTACACCTTTCCTGAGTAGACAGTCCCAAAGTGCATGTCTATCCACCGAATCGAATGCGCCTGTGATATCGAGGAACACGACAACGGTGGGCCGCCAATATATATGACGGTGCTCCAACAACTGACGCAAAGTGAAGATGTGGTCAATGCAGCTACGACCTCGACGAAATCCAGCTTGTTCTTTGCGAATCTGGCTTTCACCAGTGCCAGTCAGTCTGTGAAGCATGACAGAGGCAAGCAATTTGGAGGCGAAGGAGATCGGACTGATTCCTCTATGGCTGCCGCATTCCGATCGCGAGCCTCCTTTGAAAACTGGGCTATGATGGAGCGGCTCCAATCGGTTGGGACAATTTCCTGCTCCCACAGTTTAACTAGTAACTCGTGTAAATCATGCACAAGAGCAAATCCCCTGAATTTGAAGAGGGCTGGAGGAAGGTCATCAGGTCCCGCGGTTTTATTTAACTCCAACGGTTTGATCTCGCGTTCGACTTCTGAGCGAGAGGGTGGATCCAAAGGAACAGCCCACGGAGCAGGGTGATCACTGATCGGCGAGCAATCTAACAATTCCGGCCGATTAAATTGCCTTACAGAGTTCTCAGCCCAACGTTCGAGTCGTTTTGGTAAGTTGTGGATAGGCTGTCCACTCTCGTCAGGTAGAATTTCACTAACACCAGGTCTCCTGCTGCCCGTTTCCCGTATAAGATGGAATAACTCACGATGGTTACCAAGGGCTGCGGCCATTTCCATCTCTGTTTCACGATTAGACCACCGGGATTCGCGGTCTCTCTTTTAGGCTAGCACGGAGTTTCGCCCGGAGCTCCTGCGAGTTTCATTGTGTTCGCTTCCAGCCGGAATATGTCGGCGAGCATCTATAAGTTCCAGAGACTGAGAAGAGACCCAATATTCACGTTGGCGATTAGACATACAACATGAGGATTTGCCTGCTGCTAGTAAAACCTGTTGCATATGAGACCAGTGAGCTTCAATTGCATCCAGTGAGCGTTTATCCAACTCGCATGACAGCGTAATTTGATAGGCATTCAGAACAGCTGGCTTCGCCAGTTGGCTGGTGGCGCTCACAACGTCGTCGGGGGTGTCCGCCAAAACGCATCCGAATGTCAGCACACACAAGTGCATGATCGGTGTCCACACCTGTGCTCCAAATCGAGCGAGAATTTTGGATGCAGCCTCTCCAGCGGTAACTGATTTCAATGTGATCGATTTGAGTCCAAGGCTGGTTCGAAGTTGGTTGGCGCCAAGTAACCTTCCGGCGGGTGCTGTGTCGGAAAATAGTGCTCGCAAGAAATAAGCGAGCATCCTCACACAAATGAAGTAACCGCTCAGCGTTATCATTACGGGAGCCTACATTATGTTGGCCGCCCAGATGCAGCTCATCAGTGGATATTTTTCCAAATTCTGCGTTCAGATCCGCGGCCAGCACTAAAGTGTCCGAGCTAATTCTGTGTCTAAGGAGCTCGTTCAGTTGACGATAGAAGTCGTCTTTTGCCGAGTCATCGTTACAGTTTGTCTGTGCATAGGCAGCGATAACGAATAGACACCTGTTAGTCCCACGCGACTTCGAAGTTTTGAACGAGCCAGCCAACCTAACCGCACACATCCGGCTACTGATTGGAATCCAATCAACCAGAGCAGCTTCAGCCCGGGGACTTAGGGCAATACCAACACTGGCTAGGCAGATGCTCAAATCTGCACCGTCACCGGATAGGCGCAATGAGATGGTGCTGCCAGTGTCGCCTGAAGGGGATCTCAGAGTGAGCACAGAGCTCGCGATTTGCCGGTGGGTCTCCGATAAGAGCAGATATTGAATGAGAGGGTCTCTAATTTTCAGGCAAGTGCTGCCTGTTGAACGATCTGAAGCAACGTGCGAACATTGCGGCATGTCAGTCTGAAGGAGGATCGAGGGCTCCAAATGGAAGTCGATTAACTGGAATGGGCCGCTTGCTTGGACATGGGCCTGTTGACAGTGCAGGAATGACGCTCTGAGTTCACCTGTGAGTTGAAACTAAAAGGCAAGCGACTATTGAAGCAAGGTGGGGGAGGGCCGAGAATTGGTGGTTGAAAACAGGGGGATAAAAGTGAAGCTGGATCGGGACGATAAGGGTGAAAAAGCGCAAGAAGGAAAATAAGAAAATGGGAAGGCTTGAGCAGTAGCATCCAAACCCCTATCCACCCTGCTCAATGCAGCAGATAGGGCACCGTTGATTATCCTCCGCGGTGGCCAAAACATCAGAAATTTGTTTGGGGAAAGATTCATTGTATCGCGTGAACAGGACACTGTCAGCTTTCCCAGGCCTAGACAGGAGAACGATTAGTGTTCTCGATCAAAGCCTTTGGTTCAAAAACCTGACCGTAAGACAGCGGGTTTGGCGTTGGGCTACAAGGAGTCCGTTTTAAGGAATAAGGCGCCACCCTTATTCCAACCCCCAACCTGGAGGACCAGGAGGCTGAGTTTGTCTGGCCTCTAACCATTGACCAATGTGGTATGAGTGGCTCTGAAGGTGCAAAAGCACTACCCAGTATAGCTCAATGGATCACTGAGGCACACAAACCATCGCACTACGGTAATGTCCAGCCTCATTGCGATGGGATATTTGAAATAGCTGAATAAATTTCATCAATTCCGTTTAAAAGCTGCTGTTCGACATAACTTCTGTCGTTCTAGCTGAGTATTACGAAGGTGATATCAGTTTCGGTCTTTCGACTAAAATTGGAATCCAAAAATATCATAATCACCGCTCTTCCTCTCACTTTAAACACCATTTTTATTTCCTAGCTGGATGTTAAACTTAATACTACTGCCTGCGTGTGAAATCATCAATAGTAGCTGCACCAGCTCGGTACAGCTTTTTATAACAGGCATTTAGGATTCACGTCGATGATGTAACGGTTCAAGTAGTTGGGCTCAGCCTCAAAAACTGGGTCGTGTATTCCGTTTTAGATGTTGTCGATATTCATCGGTAGCCAGTTGATTGGCAAGTATTTATTTTGCTAGCAAGTTAATGCAGCTGCTGTGTGTCCATCCGTATGGACAAGAATTATATGCAAAAATCCGTGTGTATTTTAATGGTATCCGATAGCAATATATAATTTAGTTTTCTTTCAAATTAGTTAGTAGTAATATCGAAATAATATTTTACTGCGCGCAGTCTTAATGAACTTCAATAGATTTAACAGCACCAACATGTGTGTAACAACGCGTCCTCTTTTGTCTTCCTCAGTCTCAAGCGTCTTTTATGTGGCTGCCTAAATATCAAATCTGCTAGCCTTTGCTCCATAGACAAAAGAAGCAGACTTGTACGGCGTTTATCTTAACTTGCGTATGTTTCGACGCACCATTGGGAACACATCGGACTTGTGCTAGGGCGGATGCACGCTAGTTTTCTTATATTTGTTGAGTGGGGTTTTGGTTTAGTCAGTCAGAATGTCACGAATTTCTCAGTTAAATCCAGAAGTAGTTCCCATTTTGAGAGAGGGTTATTTCGCGGTTCGATGAATCACTGTTGGCTGAGAAAATTGATTCCGGAACCGACATGCAACCGCACAAGTACGCTTTGCACCAGCCGTATATCCGCAATCGATCGCATTTTTTAGCACACATACCAGCTATAAACGTTTGATGTACACATGTGTAGGGGATTTTGATAAAATTGATTGAGGTTCGTTGCAGCCACCTTTCAAAACTGATAACCGTCCACATGCCCGGGAAAGCACTAGAGCGCAATTTCAGCCTTTTGGGCATCTTCAGTAGTGCGCATCCATCGGATCCGTCAGGATTCGAACCTATGACAGGCAGCGGCTTGAACCGCCAGTCAGCAGCTTAAGCAACTGAGCCACGGGGAACAACTTCGTACCGTACGTGAAGTATACATTTCTGAAATATATTGTAGATAGAATTGCCAAGACCACGTGCAATAAGATAATATTAATTATTATATGTATAATTTGAATCCAATGAAAAGCTGCACGCCTATGTTTGACCCCCTATCACAAATTTATCTCGGCGATACCATATTTTGCAAAGAACTATGCAACTGGGCGTTTGTCTTTGTTCCTGTCCCTAGCAAGATAGTTATTTGACATGCTTACGTTTACGATAAGGTAGTAAGCAATGTTGCATAGTGTAAATGTTGTGAACGCTAAGATCTATTTATACTGTGCTAATTTTTGCAATTTACCCATATGACAGCATCTTGGCCTGTATTTACCAGATCGTCAGGTAACCAACCTCACGAACCAAATGTCCTAATCGTGTACTGTATGGGGTAGCTTCCGAGCTACGAGATGAGTGTACCCACGCACATGATCAGATCGTGATTAGGAGCCGGTTAAGAGAGCAACGATTCAGAGAAGTTAGAAATCAGCGTTCACACTTGTATTACGTCACCCTAATCCCTGCTTCCTCTGTTTCGCCGAGGCCGTTGCGAAAAGCCGGATGAAGCCGGCCCTGTGTGTTCAAAAGCAATTATTTATCAGCTTAAGACTGCCGTGGACATAGGGGTGGAACTTCCGTCATTCATTTTTCACCTTAGCCTTATTCGGTCACACGCATATTTAAGTATATAGTTGCATACCGGTTATTGTTAACAGTACTGGGGAGACAATACGAAATGCATGCATATACCAGTTTTCGTCTTCTTACCGTGCTTTTCAAGTTAGAAATCAGATCGCCAGTTTGTCCAGCATCGTGTCATAACCATGTTACAATCTTTGTTACGAGGGTACTAAATGGAGTTGCGCTGCAACTTTGGTGGACGTAGATTGCAGTAGATATTACCATGTATCAAAATATATCGCAGTAATAAAGTGCACTAGTCTTCATAGCGAAAGCGGATCGAGGTTGGGTTTTTGGCACCATTATCTATGATTCCTTGTAGCATTTTCGCCTTGTGTCGCTTTACGCTTCCCATGGCTGTTGTGTTTTAATTTATCTAACTGTAACGAATTGTACCGCAAAGCTGCCCGATGAGGCACATTATGATTTTTGTTCGTTTAAGTCATGTTGAGATTGTTTGCGACTTGTGAGACATAACAGCTCCGGCTTGGGTCTTGCTATTTGTACTCTATATGCTAAGCAATGCTAACTAACAAGAATATTTGGCTACGAACTGGCGTGTAGACAGTTGTATACGGCTAAATTCAGTATTACGTGTGATATATTGTTCGGGTATCAAATGCGAAACATGATATTTAGCTTGTGTTGAGAGTGTCATCATCTGCTTGTTGCACCATGCCTCGTATGAATAAAAGTCATGTTGTATGCTATTCTTCAGTTCAGTCCATATGGGGACTGGAACGATAGGTGAATCCCGTGAGTGTTCCATCTTGAGTGGATCGTTGAGACAGGAATTGATGGTGCTCAGTTATTAATGGATCTAAAACGGAAACACCCGTATGGCACCCTGGCCAACCACTTAATGCCCACGTTTCCTGCCCTAGCAGTCCCTGCTGTGGCAGTCACGTGAAGTAAGCAAAGGATAGGAAGAGAAATCGATGGCACAGAATAGGGAAGTGCACCTAAATAAGAAAATAATATCAATACGTGAAGAAAATTAGAGAAAAAATCAAAGTACGAAGATGCGAGTTACTCAGGAAAATGAAAAGGTTTCGTGTTGCCACCCAAGAGCGTCAAGTTGCCGCTCACACCCCTTAACCGTAGATTCCTTGATAACACTTTCCGGAAGCATGCTCCAGCGGTCGATAACTCTGCGTGACAGCCGGATTTCCGCCCTAATCCGATCGGACCGCGGTTTGTCCAGCTTCAACGAATGACCGCGTAGAACAGACAATCTAGCGGGACTGAATAGCCAAGATAAATCTGGACCAACCTTCCCAGTCAAGATACGGTAGGTTAGGATTAGGTCTCCTCTAAGCCTTTGGTAGTGCATTGAATGCATTCCCAAACTAAGTAGACGCTCGGGGTACTTCAGTCCCCGTAAGCCCTCGACAAACCTAGTACCCACTCGTAAAACCCTCTCTAGCTCCATTTTGTCCCGGACGAGGCAGGGCGGACAAGCCTGGACGCAGTATTCCAGATGAGGCCGAACGAAAGCTGAGAACAGCCTCGTAAAGATGCCGCCCGTCAAGACTCCGAAAGAACGTCGGATTAACGACAACATACGGAAACCTCTGCTTGCGGCCTTCTTCTAGTTGTCGCCGGAGTGTAAAGCCAAAGAGTGTACGACGCCTAGGTCGACCTGGCTAGATACACGGGGGAGTTCGAACCCACCAACCAAGTACTTCGCAGGAGGACAACCTCCTCCAATTCAAAGAACGGAGCACTTTGCCTGATTTATGGGCAGTAACCATAAAGTAGACCAGTCCCAAAGCTTATCCAATGCTCGCTGAATAGCTTCGGAACACCCAGGAACATCAACAATGTTCCATAGCTTCAGGTCATCAGCAAATAGCAGCGAGGATACCTCAAGCTCCGCGGGTAGGTCATTCACATAAATAGAGAACAACAGCGGTCCAAGGACCGAGCCCTGCGGCACGCCGTTGAGGACAGACTGCCTAAATTGTAGGCCCCGGCCTACCCGTACACACTGTTCTCTACCTTCCAATAAGGCAGTCACCCAATGAAGGGCGCGGCCGGATACCCCGTAAGAGGACAGCTTTTGCACGAGCCTCAAATGTGCTACCTTGTCAAATGCCTTCGAAAAGTCGACAAAAAGTACGTCCAGTGTGTGGCCGTTATCCACTGCATCCGCCCAATTTTCGCGAGCCAACAACATATTCGTCAGACACGAAAATCCCTTCCGGAATCCGTGTTGTACATTGCTAAGTAGATTAAATCTACTCAGATGACTCTCCAATGAATCTCTCACCAGTTTCTCGAGGAGTTTGACTACTACACTCGTCAGACTAACTGGCCTGTAATTGGCAGGAAGACCCTGTCCCCATATTTGAAGATGGAACCGATGACAGCTTCCTTCCATTCGGAAGGCAATGCACAGCTGTCAATCGATTTCTGAAACACAATAGCGAGCGGTCCACTTAGTTCCGCAGCCAACTCATGCAACAGTTTCGGGTGAATTAAATCTGGCCCAGAGGCCTTAGAAGGGTTCAGCCCTTGTAACAGCCTACGAACTGCAGTCTCCGCTACAAGAAATTCAGATAGTTCTGAACCCTCTGGGGTCCTGCAAACCAGCTCAACGCCTGTCAAAGAGGTTTCCCTTACAAACGCTGCCGCATACTGCCCACTGAGTACGCAGGCCTTGTCATAATCCGTATTCGCATGAGTACCGTCATCACGCATCAATACTGGAATGGACATGTTCGAAGCGCAGTGCCTTTTGACATAAGCGAAGAATCTTTTTGGATTCTCTGAAGCTTCGTCCGCTAACCCTTTTTCAAAATTTAGCCGAGCATTCCTTAGGTGTTGCTTACACATATTTCTAGCCTTACGGTACCTGTCATAAGTATCGGTGGACGGAGCATCTCGGTAATTCCGCCAACATCTAGACCTCTTTTGAGCAGATGCCTGCCAGTGGGATCTAACCAGGGAGGCTGTGCTCGGGCCTCCTTTCTCCTTCTGACTGGGATGTAGGGAGCAGAGATCTCTGTGACGTAGGACTTAAATTTATCCCAGGCAACCTGGACAGTATTGTCGTCTGAGATCTCACAATGGAAACCAGAAGCCTTGGCTCTCATGGACTGATAGTCTGCTTGCCATATGTTCCGGCGAGACTCAGCAGTACTCTGGTAGCGTCCAGAAAGAGTACAACTGAAGAGCAAACAAACGTGATCACTGGAACCCAGTGGAGGTCCGTAAGTAATGTCACCAACAAAATCTAGTGACTTAGCGAATACAAGGTATAAGATAGACGGTACTTGGGCATCCATGTACCTAGTGGGGAGGTCAATGAACTGGTGCAAAGATACTTGGAGCGTACGTTCAAGCAGATCAGCGCCGAATGTGCCTGACGCTGAGTCGCAAGAAAGATCTGCCCAGCAAATCTCTGGGAGGTTGAAGTCGCCCATCACCAAACACTTATTTGCGGACTGGGAGCGAATGAATACAAGTACCTCTTTGGATACGCTCCCAGGGCTTCTATACACAATTACAACTGTAACCTGAGTCGAGGATGTGCTAATAACAGCCGATAGAGCTTCAACAGTTTTGTCTGCCGACTGAAATAAGCAAGTCTTCAAAACGTCAAGTTTAAAGCTCACATAAACAGAGACGCCCCCTCCCTGTCGGCCAGCAGAGCGATCGCATCTAAATAGTGCGTAGCCAGATAGATGTACTTCACCATCCGTGATGTCCTGAGACAGGCACGTTTCAGTGAATGCGAGTATATCGGGATGAGACCCCTCTACAAGCAGACCTAACTCGTACACCTTATTCCTTAGGCTGCGCATATTACTTAGAACTACCTGAAGTTGTTCGTTAGATCCAGACCTGGGTCGTGCGCTACCAGAATGGGCAGTGGTAGGGCGGAAAAGGACCGCCGGCTGACCACCCGAAAACCTTGGATCAGAGGAAATTTGACAATAGTCAAATTTCGTTTCAAGTGTTTATTCAAACACTGTTTTCCACGTTAATTCAACTAAAAATCTCAATCAGTATGGCACGCCAAAAATTCGAGTCACCGCGTAGCACTCACAGTACAGCCCGTAGCACTCACATTACAGCCAAGCAGTGCATTCTGAGGATAAACTCATCGGAGCTTGTAGACAACTTTTATATCATCGGCAAATAATACTGACATGCCATTTTTCATAACAAAAATGATGTCCTTGCTAGAAAGCATGAGAAGTAATGGACCGATCACATTTCCCTATATCACCCCAATGGTGAATGGGGGTGGAGAGCGGCGATGTTTGCCCAGGGAGATTAGTTACGAGCAACTGTTCTTGTGTGAGTAAAACAATCACCGCAGTGGGTATTAGACTCTAAAGGATGCCTTCTCTAGTCGTGACCATTTATGAGACAGAATCAAATATTTTGCTTGTTTAGGATTATAATCATGATAGCAGCTGTCGAGTCAATGAAAGCTGATATGCAGTTTAAATAATTCCCTTGTCATATTAATTAAGCCATAAAATTAACTGTGAATAAGGAGCTTAATGGATCAACAGTATAGGTCAAATTTGTGCTTGGACATCCTTGATGTGATGGTTATTAACGGACTGTTCCATTGCTCTGGAAATTGGCTGGACCTCGTTGAAATTGCAAGTATATGCCAAAAAAAGTATTTGAACGTCAGGCTTTCCCAGTTTTATGGCAAAGTTATTATTTGGGAGATATTAAACAAATAATGTTTATGGGCACAACCTTAGTGGTGTTTGCATCCTTGCGCTTTTGGCAAGTCACCAGATGCATGGAGGCTGCAAAAAAAGAGATAAATGCTTCAAACCCGGCGACTGAGTCTTGGATTTAGTGGCTTTCCTCGTCGATCAGTTGATTGATCAGGAAGGAGCAGTTTTTGGTCTCCTCACGTAGAAATTTGATAAGCCATTTGATTTTACATACCTTTTGTAGGACTGTTTGCTCATCATTTATTCCTCGCCTGAATTGAGTGTCGTTGACTTAAAAGTTGAATCGGTATTTCTGCAAGATCAGTGCGAAACTTGTCTTTTTCATCGTACGAACAGTTTTCTTGGTTTTTGGGGGAGTAGTAGTTTGGCAGCTTCTTTATATACATCAATGATTTGCTTGTCTTTTGCACCTAGAAAGTCTATCGCTTGATGATCATTTATGAGTGAAATCCTCCAATACTCTGCATGCGTCGCTGGAGAAAATGAATGCAAATCAATCAGAAGTGCGGTTTAATTGTTGGAAGTATTTACAGTAAATCATGCGAATTGCGTAATGTGAGTAAGATACATGTTTGGCGGCCAATTTAGCGCTGAATTTGAGGCGTATAATTTTATGGTGGCCGAGGATGTAATTGTATAAGACTTTGTCAGCGCGCTGGCACTACACAAAGTGAATATCAAGTTGAGTGTTGGTGATCGGGTTTTGGAATTCCCACCGTGTGTCATCAATTGCTACGCGCAATAGTGACTGTCCTCGTTTGAGTTTGATGTCAGCCATTGTCATTCCGATCATTGGGATCATATGTACTTTTCGACTTATTTGGCTTAGTAACTCATTGTGTCCAAAAACCAACTCTGACAGAAATAAGGAGAGTTGTGTGCATAGACAAGAAGGACTGTGAAAAATATTTTATCATTGGTAGGATAAAGGCACCTACAAGTACCACTGGCCTGTGTGGGATCTCATATGCAATCAAAAATGAACAATGTATTTATACGGGTTAAGAAGCGTTGCTTTACAAGTCCCGTTGGATAGTTGGTGGGGATATCAACATAAAATAATGATAATAAGGATAGACAATAGTTAATACTTTTAATATGAAAATAAGGACTTATCCTTTGCTTCGCTGTAGTCCTGCGATCCTGTTAGATTCACAGCACCCACAGTTAACAATAAATAATTCCATGGTATACTCCAGGTGTAGGATGGAGACGTAGTGTTAAGTAACAAATTGTAAGTGGTTGAGCGCATCGTCCAACCGTCTTTTAAATACTGTCAGTGTCGGTGCAGAGACGACCGATTCTGGGAGAGCATTCCACGGGTGACAGACACGGATGGAAATGAAATTTCTGCGGCACTCCAGACGACTGTATTGTTCTGCGAGTTTTAATGAGTGGCCCCTCAGGTTTGTATTGCTGCTGAGTTGCAGTAAAGGGCGGCACACATGATGTGGGTCTCGCAGAATCAAGTATGCCATAATCAGGTCGCCTCCTAGTCTGCGAAAGCTTCCACTGAACAATCCCAGTCGTTGCAGCCTCTCCTGTTATGATTGATTGCTCATTCTAATTACCTTCTTAGATGCCCTGCGTCGTGGCTGCTCCAGTACATTAAGGTCGTGTTTCAGCCGTGGATGCCAGGCTTGAATTGCATATTCGACATGGGGGCGAACATACGCACTGAGCCTTTGTCGAAATATGGAGCTGTTTATTTGTCCAAACGCCCGCCTCATCATCCCGACGTGTTGGTTCCCGGTCTTCGAGGACTTTTCGGATTGCCTGGAGCAACCCAAGTCATCTTGATCCAGGACACCCAAGTCACGTTCGACAGTTCATTGTTGCAGTACATCCGTTCTGAGTCGGTATGAGTAGCTGCTCTGATGTCGGATGGAAAGCACCTTGCATTTACTGACGTTGAAATGCAATAAGTTTTGGGTTGACCATTGATACACTGTATCTAAGTCACTCTGAAGCACATGTTGGTCAGCGTTCGCCTGGATCCTGCGCCAGATCTTGATATCGTCGGCAAACATTAGGAAGTTTGAAGCGATTCCCTGTGCAAGGTCATTAATAAATACCAAAAACAAACGTGGACCTAGAACTGAGCCTTGCGGCACACCACATTCGACTTGTATGGGGTCCGATAAAGAGCTCCGAACTCTGACCACTAATTGCCGTTGAAGTAGAAAGTTGGCGATCCAGCTTAAAAGAGGGTCTCCGATCCCGTAATGCTGCAGCTTGGATAGTAGTATCCGATGATCTAGACGATTGAAAGCCCTAGAAAAATCCAGGTAGATCACATCAACACCTTCTCCAGCGTCAGCTACCTCGGTCCAACTACTGCGTGCAATTAGTAAATTCGTTGTGCATGCCCGCTGTCGACGGAAACCGTGCTGTTCACGAGTGATGAGGTTGCAGTTTTCCAGTGCATCGGCAAGTATGGATTCCATGAACTTGGAAAGTATAGGAAGAAGGGTTACTGGGCGTTAGTTGGAGGGATCAGTTCTGCTTCCACCTTTGTGATTCGGGGTTATTATTCCAAGCTACCACGTGGCGGGAACTTGGTTCTGATCTGCGCAGCGCTGGAAAACTTAGCTAAAGGTTCTTCCAGTTGGATTGCTGCTGCTCCCAAAGCCTCTGGACGAATGGTGTCGACACCCGGTGAGCTGTGTTTGCGTAGAGAAGTCAGCTTTGGTAATAGAGCCTCTGTGGTAAAATTGATGTGGGTTAATCCGGGTGAGCAGAATACAAAGCTTGGTAGATCGCTTGGTGGCAAGACTCTTTGAAACGTAGGGGGCCTATTGAATCTGCAACGCGTTTGTAGCTTCCATAGCCGTACTTGTTGGGCCATCAGCCGTCTTGACTGGAAGAAATCCTTGCCTCACCTTACGTAGGCTATTCACGTGCCTGTACAGCAGTTTGTGGTTAGCACTGAAGGTTGTTGCGATGTTCTGCTGATAGGCGTCTTTGTCTTCTCTTAACAGTTTTTGCATTGGTAACGTTGGGCTACGTAGTTGTCCCACGTTTTTGGTGCTGGAGCTGCTCTGTACACTCGCCATTCTGCGTTGCGTACTGTCATCAATTTTCGGGTTCTGCTCCTAACGAAAGAAGCTGATTTGCACTTATGGCAAGCTTTTATCTCTAAAGCCTGTGCAATCAGCTGACTGAATTTGTTGACGAACTCGAGCCAGGCGACTTCCAGGGGTTCTTCTACGAGGAAAGACCATGCTGTGGCGCTGACTACCTAGGCGATGGTTCGCACAGTCTCATCGTTATCATTCAAATATTCTGCATAGCAAAAGAAATTGAAACTGATGACTGCATGATCACTGCGACCCAACGGACAGTCTAAAACCAACGCATCAATCATATGCTCCTCGTTGGTAAGCACATGATCCAGCACAGATGGCCTGTTATCAGTTCTGAACCGAGTGGGCAAAGCGATGTAATTGTAAAGAGGGACATTAGTCACTAGATCTTGTAGATCGGTTTTGAATTGTTCTCCGATCGTGGCAGGGGCTTCTGAACAATGTAGGTTGAAATCACCCATGACAAGAATGTGAGTGTACTTTTGATGTAAACTGCACCTTAAAGCAGCCATTAGGTGGTAGTCAGTTTCGGGTGTTGAGTTAGTGGTGCGGAACACCAAGACAATAAGGCAAGCGTCCCTGCCTTTTAACTGCAACTGGCACCAAAGCGAGTCGGGAAAATGCGAGTCTGAATCCTCCACGGGTTTGCACTGTAAGTTGTTTCGGTAGTACAGGATTACCCCTCCTTCTTTTTGTGAGCTTGTCGTTCCGGATCAGCGACATGCCGGGTAGTGAAACTTCAGAGTCCATCATTCAGGTGTGCAACTATGTCTCTGTGATACCAATGACATCAAACGTCCCGGAAGCTTGGCACAAACTTGCCGGATGCGACAGACCTCACCCGCTAATGTTGGAGTCCTTATTTGTCATCATCTCGCCTGCTTTAACGGATCTGGTTAACAGACCACTGTCTGTGCGTGCATTACCTAGCGACTGGAAAATGTCGGTAGTGAAGGCGATTTCAATGGGTGGTTAGCCACGCATTATGTACAATTACCGGACGAGCTCTCTTACGTCTGTTTGGGCGAATGTGCTCAAGTAGAGTATGAAATAGAGCCTTCGTCATCTTCTGGAGTCAAAAGATCACCTAACGCCGGTACAGCTCGGCTTCATGAAGAGCCACTCGTGCATCACCAACTTGCTATTAACGAGGCAGGAAGTGTTGCATGCGTTGAATCAATGGAAAGCAGTGTGTGTCGTCCACTCTGATTTCAGTAAATCTTTCCATAAAGTGAATCATGAGGTCCTGCTTTACAAGCTGAGAATGTGTGGTGTTGGTGGCGCACCGCACCAGTGGAGCAGTGACTTTCAAATTGGACGAAGATGACGGGTTTAAGTGGATGACCACCTAAGGGAACGGTACACGTCTACTAGTGGCGCACCCCAAGGCACCGCACTGGGACACATTTTGTTCCTAATCCACATCAAAGATTTACCTCAGCTTCTTCGGTCGAACTGGAAATTATATGCGGATGAACTGAAGATTTGGAGGATTATAGATTCTCCCGTAATGTGATGTCCTTCAGCAAGACCTCGTCCACCTATCCCTGCGGTCTGTAGAAGTTGACCTACCGGTCAACACGGCCATATCATCGTTTGTGAGCCTGGGGAGGGGTATTACTGGGCGTGCGTACACCCTGGCCGGCCAACAGCCGCATCCTACTAGTTCCGTAAACGATCGAAGCGTACTCACACACTGTGATTTGCAGTCTGTCGATAACACAGACAGAATGTACCCAAACAGAATACGCCAGTTTGGGCAATTGGACGTACCTTCTGCGTTATTCTGAAGAGATTGCCACCCGTTTTTTCTCTTGTATAATAAGACCGGTGCTTGAGTATGGCTCCTCCGTCTGTTGCCCGATCATAATGGGTTGGTGCGGAGACCGGAACGGATCCAGAATGTATCTATCCAGCTCATGCTCAGATTACTTGGTAAGTCGTACGAGGACCGATGCAAGTGACTACGGCTTTATAAATTGTCAAATCGTCTGCTTCGAATCAGTCTCCTGAAGACGTACCGACTACTGCAACTGGGTCACTTCCCTATATTTAAGCCACTGATGCACGTGCGCGCACCAAGCAGCATACGCGGACATTGGTACGAACTAGTTATATCGGATATAAAGTACACCGCTCACCTTCTATGCCTCGAGCGTGGAGTAGTGAAATATTGGAACAAATTGCCGGAGACGCTAGTCGTGGCGAAATCGGTGTTGAAATTTAATAGATTCTTTGAATCACACTTTGCGAACTACACGTATGAGGAACCTATCGCACCCGGGTAAGATGTAGTGCAGCTGCAAGATGCTGTCACCGCGCAGGAATCAGCGATGTGATTCCACGCATATGGTCGACCCACCTACAATGGAGCAGCAAACATTTTATCTCCCGTTCTCTATTCTCAGTATTCAGTATTCAAAGGCTGAATGGTTCAATTGCGATAAGCGTTGTCGATGCATTCGGCGGATTGTATATAACCTAATTTATTTGTGAAAGGTATCCTTTGAAACGGCAAACTTACTAGTTGTGGATGTTCAGTGGGCTCTGCTATAAATATATGTTTTACATAGTTCATGCAACTTCCTCCTTTTCTCTTGCCGTGATCCTTTCGAGAAAAGCAATTTTTAGAAAGCACTAGAGTAGTCTAATGATTTAGAATATCACAACCATTGGGTGAAGTTGACTATATACAGTTTGTTGAGTTATGTAACTATGTTTTAAGTAATAAGGCTTGTTGCTAATGAATCCGGAATGAATCTAAAGTACTGAAAAATACTATGAAATATGAGGCCTGCGTTCTTCGTGTTATTTTTGTGTGACTATTTGTATTTATGCAATTTCGGCGTGGTGAAATAGTGTAATGTCAGCGTGATATAGTTTATTAAAAGTAATCGTTTGGGTAGGGGTAATGTGCTATTTGTGAACGCCGGTACAGCTGGGGAAAGATTGGGGTTACAACAGCAAGTCTAAATTGCAGATGAATTGCCACTGATCTAATCGGGTAATCTGTGGAACTTGCAAGAAAACGGGAGCATGTAGTTGGCTTCTACCGGATATGTATGGAGTAGGATTGGTCGCGGTCCTATTTCTATGTACACCAAGAAGTGATCGTAGAGAGAGTTCACCTAAGGAGAAGTACTTGCATGAGATAGTGTAAAACGTGTCTTAGCGCGCTTGAGAAATCTCTTTCCATTGCCTTGATAATGATTGTGCTAGGTAAAAGAAGGAAAACTGGGAATATCTATTAGACATATGACCTTAGTTTTGATTGACTCAAATTGACGCTTCCTCTTATGGTTGTACGTGGGTGATTTACAATATTTTTGAGTTACCGCTTTTCATCTAATAGATTGGTGAATTTTGTTGTTAACGATCATTAAACGTTTCAAGCTGTCAATTGATAATATTAGTTAGAGTGCAGCACAGGAGTGTCTGCCTTAGGGGGACAATATTTCATTGGGTCCTGTGTATGACATTGCTATTAGTTTATTGGTAATTATTTCCCACAATACTTAGGGTTTATATCGCCTCATATGTTCAACAGATTTAACAGTTGGTTTACATGTGTCAAGGCAGAGGTTTCCTTTTTGTCGAGATATCGCACCATGGACTTTGTAATGACTTAGGAAACTTGGAGCTCGGGGCATCGGCCACATTGTATAGTTGCCAAGATCAAGGTAGAGGTGTCCAGTTGGATCACAATGTACTTTTGCATTTTGGAGGTTGTTTCTTAGACATCTCGTTACATTTACCCGTTAGGTTCTGACGCTGGTGTTAAAAGATTTCCGAAAACATATGTGGCAGTGTTCTTTCAGTTTTAATCATTGCGTAGCCGATCTAGGTATTAGAGACTCTGGTTAAAGCTAACAGTACATCAATCGGTTTACAGATATTTATTTATGAATCTGTAAGTTATTTGAAAGCATTGTCTTGATATGTTTGTTCTCAATCCCAGGCAATCGAAATCGCCTTCAGTCATGTTACAGGTCCTTAGACTTAATGATTTTAATTTAGCCAGCATTTAACCTACAGAAAGAGTAAACACAAGTTAGTGTAAGCACTGTCTGTTATCTATATGTTGAATGTGCAAAAATATATGATAATATTATTCACTTATTTCGGCAGTGTAAATTGTAAAGGTTTTTAATTGTATGCTCATCATGCCGAATAATATTAATTCGGGTGACATGATACTACCGTGGATTATCTTTATTGTAGAACAATGGTTAATTTTTAAATACCTTTGCAAAACACCATTCTTTATGGACTTTAAACATTTCTCTTAAAAAACCTTGGGACAGTTAGAGTAAATTCATAATCAGTTTCCAAATTACTTTATTTTTGATCGTTATATTAAAGCACAAATTGCTTGCATTCGTGTTCGCATACAGTATATATCTACATACAGGTAAATTTACTTTCGTCTGCAATACATAACGATTAAAATCAACATTTCTATATTTTTAGATATTACCGTGCAATTTTATTACGCTCTTGAACCTTCTGACAGTTGTGTTTTGGTAAGTATTGCATCTTATCGTCCGGAGAGGCAACAAATAGCTAATGTGCATTTTTCCACGTACTTAGCTGAACTACTTATGACATCTACCTAGGCCTATTAAGCTGTTCTCTTAATCATTGCATATTGTTATACTGACCAAGCAGAGTATGAAAACAAACGAGTATAAGGAAGTAAAAGCTTATTTTGTGGAACACGCAAAGCACATGTTCCAAGGCGCTCCGTTTTACTCTACATTTGTGCTACTTGTGCATCATTAAGGATCGAAAACTACGATTCACTTCAGTTGGAATCACGGTCCATATTGAAGTTACGCGGTCGTGTTTCCGTGGCAATGGAGAAGCGGTCACGAATAACATCCCAATTGTTCCGGTTTCGATGCCTGCTATCTCCATGTGAGGAAATCAAATAAGATTCAACCGCTTCATAGAGTGCAGTGTTTTCGTGCGGACAAAAGTTCCATTTCCATCTGAAGATTGTCGAAGTAATTTGAACTGCTACAGTAAGACCGTATCCGATTTGGGTGAAGTAACCAAGATAGATCTTACCTGAATTTCCCCTTAAGCAAGATCTAGATTAGGGTCAGTCCTGAAAATGGCAAGGATAATGCAATGAAAATATTCATTGTATAAACTGTCTCTTTGGGTACGCTATATTGCGTAACCGCAAACATTTTTGCTACCAACACTTAAAATTCTTTACTGACATCCTGCCCTAACAAAGCACGGTAGACAAGAGTGGCCGCAGTATACTAACAGCCGCTCGACAAAGGTTGATAGTCATCCGAGGGAACATATCTCCCATGATGCTTCCGGATGACTTTCGGAATTTTTCAACAGTCTGAACCCTATGTACATAACATTTCTATAGTTTTCTCTGTACTTGAACTGATGGCAACATGACGCTTAGGTCGAACAGTTGGAAAACACCTTTCAGTTCCCAATTAACGCGGTTTGGTAACATTTGGCCGCAAGTGCAATGCGTGACACACCATCAATTATGGTCGGCTGCCAAAATTCAGTCAAGTCCCAAGGATTTTGGAGTATTCAGTGTAATGTCTGTAGAATACAGAGGTTTACAAACTGAGTGCCACAACGTCGTCATTTTCCAACACGGGAGACAGAACCCCAGCGGTTTTGATAGCCGATTTGCATGCACAGCAAGTAACAGTGGGCCAAATCCCGAAAACTGCGGAACCCTCCTAAGGACTAACTGCAGGAGGTACAGGATATTCCACACGTAAAATTACATAACTCTTCAGGAAATGCGATCATTCATCTAAAAAATTCACTGCTGAAGAAAAGCCGGAGGCATAAGCAAGGAGAGCGAAGGTGGTACGGTGTCCAACAATCCGAAGAATTCACCGAGTAATATATTTTATCCAAAAATACATCCTATGCGATATTCAGATACAAAGCATTCGATAAAAATTCGAGTGCATGTGGACCCTTGAGACAGACGTGTTTATGGGGTCTGAAAAGACCAAATGCCCTTAAATGGTTTCCACACACATACCTGACCAACTTCATTAAGCATTTCAAACAAACCGGTTTGTACTTTGTACAGATATGTTTGTCGTCTTATATATAAAAATAGAGCAGTCAATAGCCTCCTCCCATTCCTACGTCGATAACAGTTGTAAAGCAAGTGCTGCGACCCAAGAGCGACTGACCCACTTACCTTGACCGTTCGTAGAGAAGCTTCGAATGAAGGGTAACTATCACATCGAGCTGAGCGGGATTTAGCTAATAAATAACACGAATAGCACGGCGCGAAAACATTTTTTGTTGCAAGGAAAGTAAGTGCCTCTAATAAAATTTAAGGAAACTAAAATCAAATGAAACGTTTGTTTTCCTTCATAACCCATAAAGTTTTGAAAATCGACTACAAATATTAATTTTCACACCTTTAGATCATATTGCATAAAATGTTTCGGCTGCGACAAATCTAACAGCAGTTCTTTTATAACCGTACAATACCCAATTTAATATTGAAAACAGTTTTTATCTCTAAGGCTCATCTTCTGGATAAATTAACTATCAACCTTATTGCAAATTACCATAGTGTTCCCAATATTGGCCTATGACCCGATGTAGCTAAATATGTACACTAATGCAAACAAATATCTTCAAGAAAACATTTTGATTTAGTCCGACATGAGCTCAAATATAGATGCATTACATGCATTAATCGGACAAAAATGTTGCTATTATATCATTAGGCCACGGGTGTTTACTTACAGCAGTCATGTTTGATGCTCAAACAATATTCAGCTTACATGTGTTTGTCCCACCGTCCCTGATAACCTATTTCCATAGTCATCATATTTGATGAAAACGTTCCATTGTTGGACATTTACCACCTAAAGGTTTACCGGAATTTGATCAGGTCCGTTTCAGAAATGTTGCGTGATTCTTATGGTGCACCCAAGATCGCGAAATACGGAAAATTTTGTTAACCTGCTTTTCATAAGTATCTAATTTAATGTTACGAAGACACTTTGTATAACTGCCAAACTTTCATATCCTTGGCATTCATCTTTGAGACCAATTCTTCATCGCGCAACGGAGCACGAATGTGAAGAACCTGGATTGCTATGGAGCAGATAAAAATGCAACAACGTTTGCAGAGTCTTAATCCAGTGAAACCTATACAAGTAACTAACCCCATTTTTCATTCATATTGACTTCATAATTGAATAGAGCAGACACTTTAATTTTCGGAATTAGAAGCCCCTTGGAGTGCGGGATGTGTCGAATTGCAGAGAAAATATTGTGCACAGATTCTTTGCCGTCAATCGACAATACTTCTTGGCTTAACCGTGGAAAAATTTCAGGTTATCTGTCTGGATATAGATGTGCATGAATGTGTGTTATATGTGTGGGTGCATGTGTAAGTCAGCTTGTTGAGTACAATTGTTACTATTACTGTGAATCTGTAAGTAGATTGGGGGAATTCGCCAATATAGGAAGGATCAGATAAAATCTTTAAAGTGGTTGACGTTTGGGAAATTGATAATGTCCTACGATATGGCAATAGGCAATGACTTGATTTATTGGCGAGTCTTCCACCGCATCACAGTGTTATTAAGCCGACATTTGTGGCTTTTTATGGGGCGGAAGCCTACAAGGCGAAAACCCACCACTTCCTTGAACACTGCCGCCGAACTACTAGTTGGAACGTGATTAACCCGAAACAATCTGCTGGCAACACATGACGATTGTTCGGCTGGCAGCTGGTAGCTGACGCTTCCAAGAATTTCGTGCTTCTTGTTACCTAAACTGTACAATCCGAATAGGCTGACTAGTAGGTCGCTAGATCTTGCCTGTCCGCTAAGTAGGCGGCCTAGAATTAAAAATCCATAATGGGTTTCTGTATTGCGCCCTCGTGCACATGCACCTCATGAATCGTTTCGTCCTTGTTCAGCTGCAACAGGAGTCGAGATTACCATAGAAGTGAAAGCCGGTACACAGTGCTTGCTACCTATGGTCAAAAGTGGATTTGCGTGTCAAAATATTAAACAGACAGTGGGTACTCCAAAACCAGTTAATCACAACTCTGTAGCCTTGAATTTATCAACTTGTTTGTTGGTAAGGCGGTAAAAGTAGGGCTATATAGAAGTGTAAAGGGATAAGCACATCACAGCCATTTTGTACAGTGTGTCCGACCCCCATAATTAAGCAATAACTCAAACTGCTCTCTGGCGCTCTTGGCGTTACAAGAGGAAACCTGGACATCTGTAACACTTGTCCGGTGATCCAAGCAATAATTGGTGTAGGAGAGCAATAGAGTGCACAGTTGCACCCTTGCTTTTGACGAGAACAAAATTCTGTGTGGACCGTGGAGTTTGGCGCTCTTGTGCAACAGAGTCACCCTACCCTAAATGAGTCGCCTATAAGATCATCGGGAGATGAGGCACAAACAGCCACATTACGCAGTCGAACGATCTATAGGTTCTCCACTCTGGACAACAGTATGCTTACGTTACGACTGGTGCGGACATTCATTTGCAAACGTTGCCGCTTTAGCAGTTGAACGATCGATGTCTCCCAGTGTGCCTTGTTTTGTAAGACAAAACCTTCATACATACTGCAGGCGGCAGTGGACCGGTAGCGGGTTGACTGTAGTAGAGCTTAGGTATTACGGTTAAGATTGATGGACGCTTGTTTTATAAAGTAAAATAAAATACAGAGTGGTAAGCAGCGCTCTAGTTGCCTGAAAACAGGCTTCCAACAAACAACTTTTGCAAAATAGGCTTTAGTTCAAGTAAGCCTTCGCATTAGATTTTGACGCGTCCGTCGCACAGATCGCTCTTTGAATTCGATACGCCCCAACGCACCATTGGCACCATCGTTTGTGGACGAATACAGCATGTACGTGCTTTGTAACCGGCGATAAAAAATTTGGCGTACATGAGGTTAAACAGTCATATATATCAGCGAACGTCCTCTAAGCTTCAGCAATCGTTCTGCAGGTTTCCCATGGAGAGATAACAAAGTTCACTCAGGGCGACTAAACTGCCATTTGCGCTAACTGAATTTCCGATTTTAGCAAAAAAATAATTTATCTTGCTTAATTGCTAAAGGACTGGCGCAGTAGTGTTGCCAGATTTTCTGGCAAAGAGGTTAAAAATGTGTGGAAGTTTGAATTTGAGGAAAAAGTAAGATAAATCCGGATTAGTTATGCTATTGCATGTCAGATAGGCAACCAAACACCGAGAAATGCGTTGGCGGTTTTTTAGTCCAATTTGGACATCTTGGTAGTGAGCATTACTCGACTTCACTGGAGTCGGAACACATGGCCACCAGCAATATGCGCCAATATCCACCAGCATACAATACTAGGCTACGGAATACGGGACGTGCGTGCATTCAGTTGATGTCCAACAGGAAGTGCTGATTGGATCGCCGGACAAGCTTTTTAGATGTTCGCAAAGTGAGTCTTATCCTAGTGTGAATCATGGCTGCTTTACGGGGATGGTCCAGTTAGATAGGATACATTGTACATAATCATCATGCAATATGAATCAAGGTGAGTTTGCTGCCTTGCCATAAATGGATAAAATGCAGCATGACAAGTATTTGCACTTTGATTGCTGCGCGAGTCTTAGTCTCTAATGTGAAACAGTTGAATGACAAGCACTTGTTGTTACTGCCCCACAATTGAGTAACATGAATAAATTAAACGGTAATTAAACGGTGTAATATCACTTTCGTGATCCGTTCACCACTCTTTGAAGAGCTTGATGAAATAATCTGACATAGGCCATCCGCGTGGGCATTGTAAGAATATAGGTGGCATTTAAAAAGATTTGTCTATGTATTTCTGCTATGATGCATACAAAATTCATTGAAATCTATAACATGCATTTCACTGTTGCAAATCTTCAATAAATTAAATTCGAATGAATTCGCCTAACTTGAATGCGTGCATTCAATTTTTGTTTCAGTTCCGTTCATTATTTCCTGCTGCATACATCGCCTATGATTTTAAAGTTCTCAGGTGTGATCAGCCTATAATTGTCAGCCCAAGTGAAGCAATGTATGTTGCTAGCCTTCAGACAAGGCAAAATATATATGGGTTAACTTT
This sequence comes from Dicrocoelium dendriticum, assembly GCA_944474145.2. NCBI lineage: Eukaryota > Metazoa > Platyhelminthes > Trematoda > Plagiorchiida > Dicrocoeliidae > Dicrocoelium > Dicrocoelium dendriticum. The sequence goes on from CALYDF020000423.1 coordinate 25,434, forward strand.
AACAAGAATGAGCGACGCAGAGGTGGCTTTATTCCTTGAGTCCATTTTCAATACAGCGACGCTCAACTGTTGTAGTTACCAGCGGAAAAGCCTCACTCAGCTGTTGCATCAGGGTAAGACAAAGTTGGATACTCCAGAAGGTTTGCACTTATATGCTTTCTGTACATCTTAACTATATGCCCATATTGCAATTGTAAAATATGTTAAGCTATTTAGGTTGGTAAATTCTAAAGTACAATGAATGGGAGACCCATTAAAATTTTACCTTCTATACATCAGAATTTTATCTGTTTTATGAAAAAGCAACTTTACTTATACAAGCATGGTCTGATAACTAATTGGGTCCTAAATTCCAAAGTCTGGTATAAAGAAGGCTGCTGGTGAAAGACTAGTATGGAGTTTGATCTACTTTGTTAAAGTATGTGTAGAAAATCCGGTAAGTTGAGCATAATATACACATTAACTCCAAAAGCTCTCTACTTTGACCGGTTTCGGGACACCTACCCTATTATGCAATATGTGCCGTTTATCAGAAAATTTCATAAATTTCTGGCTTTCATATAATGTAAAGCTGCTATTATCCTTATTTAGCAAACATTGATGATATATTTCGACTTAAGTTAAAAGTTCATAATTTTGTATGGTTGAATTCATTCCAGGAATCTTTGGTTCTGGGAAAATGTTAAAATTGCCCTCATGCTTGTAGCAGTAATTATAATTTATTTTATCATGATCAGATATTTCCCATAGTTTTACAAATGACAGTAACTTGTTAAAATTGCAATTTTCTACTTAAGTGCATGGCACGGAACACTATTGTAAGTTTGCACATTTGCTTCATTAATGTGTTTGGTACTACTGAGCATGGAATTGCAAATACCTGCCGGTCATTAAGGAATTGGTTTGTGTTTATTATATGAGGAAGGTAAATTAAAATATTGATAATGTTAGTGGACAAGAACGTGTGGTTAGTTCACCCTTTAAGTAATAATATGTTGCTCTTTACTTATACATCAGACTCTAGTAGATTAAGGTTTCTGCCATCCAACCATTAGTAATAAAATCTCGGGAAAACTTAGGGAATCGCTTGTTTCAGGTGCGAAATTTTCCTTTTAACAACCTAGCTAATAAAGTCGTCTATCCTTGCTTAGACATTAATTTCGGTTTAACTGCCGATCGTACTTTGACAGTATCCTTGAACTATGCACATGATATTTCTTCTCACGGCAGGTTCAACTCAAGTTAGGTCCCCTCGGCAAATTTAACAACGACGCTTAACTAATTTCGAGGTCTTAGTCGAAGGTATCCGACATAAAGTTCGGTTTCTTATAAACTACTTGTAGTAGCTTCAAGTAACCGTATAACTGGCATTTATTTCTGCTTGCTGCCACAATCTGTTAAACGCGCCTATCCCCGGGTATCCTCTATCGGAATCACCTAGCAAAGTCAGCTAAATCATAAAAAAGCAAGTATTGTTTGGAAATTGAGGCGAGTGGATAATGAATGCATGTTTGAAATAGTTTATAAAATCCACTAACATAAGATAGGACATAAAACATGGGCAGCACGCAAAAGACAATCACGCAACTTTCAGTTTTAAAACAATCCCATTTTAAATTCTGTCTACCAAACTTTCTTTCTGTCCAATCCGGTAAGCGAAAGTTATCCTAGGATTCATTTAGCATTATTTATTAATTTTGAGAATATTTTGTTTCCCAGCAGGAACAACTTTCGTATAAATGATAGGGTCCAGAATTCAAACAGCTCAAATTTAACTTTTCGAAGTGCAATAAATTTGATAAAATTATCTGTAAATAACAGCTATCGTAACCATAGTTCTGCTGAGTTCATAGGACTTATATTCATTGCTGCTTTATGTTATAACAGCCATGATTTCCGGACCTACATCAGTTAACTTCTGCAATCAGGTGAGCGCAACATTGATAATGTAGAAACAGTCACAACATTCTTGATTTTGTTTGCCACACAGTGATTGTCTATTTTATAAGCAAAACATTCTATATGACTGGAATGTACACGATAATAGCATTAAGCAACTTGTCTTAGATATTGCATGTATATTTATATATATATTAGTAGAAGCAATGGCTTAATTAAAGATATACTTGCAATCACTGCATCCACAAGATTGAGGCTACCTTCACATTTTTCTTTTCAGACACACTTGTGGATGGCTGAGGGATTTGATATCATGTATAGTTCATGTCGGCTGCAAAGCACAGGCAACTTTGATATCAATGGGATGACGACTGCACTGTATCGGTTGAAGCTCAAAAAAGTCATATATGCAATGGATGCAAATTCCTATATAACCCAAGTTACCAAAATGATAGACGCGTTTAACAGACCCTTCCACAATTGTCCATTCAACGGATTTATCTATTAAAGCTGATGTAAGTTAAGTGGACCTATATACCGTAATCACACTGCATTTCAGACATCTTTTGACACATTCCTCATAGTTTGCGTAGACTTGGTTTATCATTGAATGACGCAAACGAAACATACCGGTCATCAGCAAATTACAAGCTGTAAAACAGAATGGCTTATGAATATGCTTAGTTGTCGTTCCTCCCAAAGTTGACACCCCTTGAACGGTTTCATTATTTGTTGAACCACTTAGACAGGGGTAGTCTGAGCTGGGAGTGAAATGATTGCCCAAAGATTAACGGTTGGTGCTTGAATTACCAGACCAATAGGATTATTGATCAACGCTTGGTAATAATATAAAATTTTGAAGTTGTTCTTGTATTACTCACCGTGTGGATGGTTTGCGCACCTAATCTCTATGCGACATCGGTTCGGATTGAATTAAACCTCGGCCATTCTAGTCACGATTGTGTCCGAAGCTATTTGGCAACATTTTATGTCGGTTTGGGCAAGTGTCGATAAACGTTCATTTAAAGAAAATGTGTTTACCAGGTCAACTGTCTGTAACATAAACTCGTGTAATACATCGAAGACACTTTTGCAAAAACCCTAATCATAGTGACGATAAAGAAGGTTAGAATTACACCTGTAGTAACATACCCAGGCGATGGTTTGTTATTTAATTAAAACCCTGTAACATGGAAAGTGGTCGTCTTATGACTTCATTCCTTAAAAGCAGGACTGAATTTTCTATTGAAAAGCAAGGCTTAAATTTTTCATGATGAGTAATATATTATTATTTTATGTCACCGGTGGTTTAAAGCAAATAAAACGTTGCAAATTACAAGCTCTAATACTATCAACCTTTATAGTCGTCGTAAACAAAGGGATATCTCGATATTGCGGCAAATACTAAAATCTACTCCTGCATCATCGTATGGTTTATGCGCTTCAGATTCTGCACATTAACATACAATCTTTGGTTTCAAACATGCAAGCACAATGCAAGTATTTTCTGACTATGGACACTAGAATTATCATACCCAAATTGTAAGGTTCTTTGCACATTAGCCAGTTGTGTCCATGGAATTACTCCTCCAGTTAAGAAAGCTGCATTTGTCACATGCGTGTCTATACTTAGACAAAGCTTTGGTGGTCAAAACACATTATTGTAGGATACCAAGTCAATTAGATATATCATTATTCCTGACTGAATGAATATATACTATCACTCAATAAGCTGACTTGCAGATGAGGTTTAATGCAGCGTCTACGAGGTACAGAGTCAACTGCTGGGTATCAGTCATACTAACTGCGCCTAGACAAAAAGCGTTACCTATTTATTTTAAGTACATAAGTAATATTCGTGAAATTGCGGAGTGCCAAAGAAGCTAGGAATTTCAACCAGCCACTGTAACAGAAGCAATCAGAGTATGCAGGAAATTACCCTAAGGAATCGTTGCAGAGCTTTCTCATGTGATTTCAAACTGAGAATAATCGCTATTCTCGAAATGGTCAGACTTTCCCTTTCCCTTGAATATAACGGCTTTAATGAATGTTTAATTCATTCTCTCCGTTGCTCGCAAGTCAAATAGCTTAAAAGCCTATCTTAACACTTACCGAATGACTGTTTTGTTCTGTGACTGGCTCTTGGTGCTGCGCATTTTATTGATTCACTTCATGAAACCAAACCTAAGACTGTTCTCAGGGCGCCTCGTCGCACAACAGATTGTCACTCTGCCATTAGCAACGATGGTAGCTCGTCATAACATGCAAGCTTACTGGATTGCAGCGTAACGTATGCTCCACTGCCAAGAAGGCTGCTACCGTTGCAGAGGAGAGCTGGCCTGCAGGTTCCGCTACTGCTCCCAATGACCAAATTGTATAAGCTGCTGGCGAACTGACGCAACCTACTTGCGGTCAAATGGTTGTTTCTTGAAGCGCACTAAGGGAAAGTTACTACTGACGAGCTCCTGAGAATACGAAACGATCGCCTGGTGCTGTTCGTGAATAAAGGTTTGATAGTTGGGGGGAAAAGAAATAACACGAATTCGGTTCCTTAGCCGCTAGCCGGACGAGTCCGACGCCCAATAACTTAATGTATCAGCTCCGCACGTCTTTCCAACTGGACATCCGTATACGAAAACGCTTTGAACATATTCGCAGTTCGCTTCCTGTTAATACCATGAAACTTAGGATTGTGTTGCAAGAAAATAGCAAATTAGGAACTCGACAACTATTTACCAGGCAAAATCAATGCGTTGCGCGTATTGAATGCAAGCACTAACTGAGCTTTCTAAGTGACACCAACTAGCCAGTCTGAAAATTTCACATCCGCCTCTTGAGATTTTTCTACGTTGCGTTTTCCTGCATAGGTCAGCGACACTAAGTTAGATTTCGGAAGTGCTTTCAGTATAAACGAAGCTTAATGACATTCATGTAGTAAATATTTTGTGGGCATTTGGCGTTAGATAAGCCTAGGCCGTTTGCTATAAAATTTCATTATATGGTTGCTTTCGTAAAGGACCGATAACGCCACATTTTCTCACCAGTCGAATGAAAATCCACGAGTTACGGTCACTGAATCTGCTGGTACGCAACTGCGTAAATAGCACTGCTTGTACCGATTAACTAAGAAATTTTGAACAGACACTTATTTCAACTCCCTGTTTTAGTATAGGTCTTCAAGCAAGCAAGTTCAGTCACCTGGAATGCATCCAAAAATATGGGTGCTGGTGTTTATAATTAATTATCATTATCTGAAAACAAAATGTACGAAACATCTAATGAGATATGGTAAAAGTGAAATGCGGTAACCTACTTGAAGGCTAATGTATTAAACGTTTGGTATTTACCCGCGGTTCAACCAGAACGAAGTAAATAATCAATGAATAACCTCACATTTGCAAATCAGTCGCACCTTTGTTATTGCCATCTTTATACATAAATGCATAGTATTTGTATGTGCGTTGTAAGGAAACTGATTCTTTAAAGGTTGTGGAAAACTTTTAGTATAAATTATGTTAAATGGAATAACGCTGCCCTTCAATGCTACTTCTAGGATGCGAAAGAAACGTTAACCTCGATCAAGTACAAACAAACTCAAAGCATACTCCGATTCAAGGATTCCATGCAACTTTTTTGGTGTTTCTTTTAAACTTTCACGCCAACGTTTTACGCAAAATGATTAGTCGGTGTTTATCTCTACTTTTGCATCTATCTATTCATTCCGTTCAATAATGTGAACATCTAAGAACACTTTCGCATCTGCCAATTTGCTTCTTTTCTATGTGATCTTTCATCTCTCAATATGTCAAACTGTAATTCTTTTAACTCCAATTTTTCGACACAGGTATTCAGCAATATTTCGTGGTCTAACGTTAACGTTTATTTTATCGTGTTGTGATAATATAGCAAAATCACATGGTTGAAAATAAATGTGTTTCGTTGGTTATGTGTTGCCGTTAACATTTTGATTAAATACTTAGCTGCTCCGCTTCCATGGTCACAAGCCAACTAGCGCATGTCACGCAACTGACAAACTTCAAGCAAAAGTAAATTCCTATCGAAATTTTACATATGAGAATCGAATCAAGGTATTCGCGTTCAACTGACGGGCATTCTTCAGCTTAAACCTATAACATATACATCTGGTTACCTCCACAGGTTTAGAATTTTGATGTGCCATGTGTTTGCTGGCAAATATAGAAATCCGATTCTACGTTAACATGGATTGTCAATAAAATTTATCATTTCCTCTTACCTATTGATTACCTTGTTACATGAATAGACCCCAACTTTAACTGTAAACTGAAATTATAACTTATACCGAACTTTTCGTATTCGTCAATTCGCTGATAGTTAGATATGACGAAAAGGACTTTTACCTGACTCTAAGTTAAAGCATGTAAACTCCACTAACTAACGTTTCCACGTATAATTAAATGTACGACAAACTATTAGATGGTGTTAGGTGTATATTTCACCTGGCTTAATTGCTCGTATAAGCCCAATCACTTTTACTCACTGGGCAATGCCCCCTTATAAATAAAGACGGAACTGCCCATGTTAAGAGTAAGTTAACTTATCTAACATTAAATATTTGGCTACCGTTCTTTGCAAATATATTGGTGGGTGAACGGTGAGCCAACGTTTTGCATCGTGTAAAGTGAACCTAAAACATTTACACTTCCAGTATTTGGCGACAGTATTTTAATGTCGTTTGTAAGTCGATCGTCCGTCTGTTTTACTTATTTACACCCTGTTTACCTATGTTTATTGTTGGTGGTGCGCTAACTTACACTGAGCTCTTGCTAATCTGCTACCAATTACTCGCAGATCTGCCAAAAACACGTCGAGTCTGGCAGCGATTTCACTTCACTATAATCGACCTCCTTATCAGTAAAACGTATTTTTATTAATAAATCCAAACAAGAACATAGAAATACGAATATTGCTCGGCTGTCGTTGCAAATAACACCTGAGTACCCTTGTATGCGTGCAGCGCCTAATATATAAATCGGCATAACATTGACGTCTTCTCAAACTGGCTGAGAATACCAAAGCTAGCGCCTTTGTTAAGCCCATCACTGGTACAATTGAGGACGAATTAGCACCGCATTATTTATGCATTATAGTGATAAAGAAGCGCTAGTAGGGTGTGATGTTGAATTTGCAATAATTTCGTTTACATTGCGCTTAGTTTGATGCCGGATTTTGCTGTTGTTAAAAGCAACGGTAATAATCGCACTCTAATATAACCAGAGGAATGCATTAATTATAGTTAGCTTAAAAATGGGTCAACCTTATTCGTACTGTTGATTGCAGTATCCTCAGCAATAGTAGAAACAATAACAGCTGTTCAAGTGTTAAATGAAAAGATATGCTCTAGGATATCTGTTCAAAACTAAGGTGGAATAATACTCTACGAAACGCCAAATCTTACGAACATCACACAATTACATCCGCTGTCATCCATAATAAATTCACCATAGTTCAGTTAAGCTGCAGCATTTGTGCAGCGAATATGTGACCTACTAACGTACCACTACACCCAGTACTCGCCGTCTTTAGTTATCTGCAAACGCAGCCGAAATAAGAGCCAAAGGACCAATGGTTTGAGTGGAGTGAGTAAACCGTTTATCACCCAGTGGCAGATAGCATAAGAGTTGACAGATTTTGCAACCGATTTAGTGATACTGATATCGCAATCTCGGAAATGATGAGATGTGGCGGCGGAATTAGTTGCGAGACATTCCGCTTGGTCAATAATCTTGCTATTTTAAGCAATGGATTAGGGTTACTTAGGATACAGGTCTCTGTTGTATTAACACAGAGGATTACTTAGTTTTACTTTACTTAGGTATGTTAAGCCTGAATAAGCTGTAATATCGTTAGTCTGTTTAAAGCTTTCGGAAATGAACTATATCTAGCGTTCGTGCTGTTTGCTCTACAAACGCAACCTACATAAGCGTTAGTATTTTAAAGCGAAAGCTTATTGATTATTTGTTTGTAGTCACGTAGAGTGTCTCTAAATACAATATTGGGCTAGAAAAGTGAACAAAATATTTGCAGTCAGCATAGTGTACTAAGGCAGCAACGTCTTTCGAGTTTATTTCATCAAAATTGCACGACTGTTTATAGGAGGTTTCTGGTGCATGAAATCTTTGTTCTATAACTGACAGCACTGTGGTCAATGCCGTAGAGACAACACAAAATTAAATGTTGCTAGCAAGAAAGTCAGTGCATTCCTATGACGCGTTTCAGAGTGAATTCCTTGCATCCGAAGAAGATGGCAGGCATCGAACTCAGGACTATTTTGATGCTGCTGTGACCTCTAATCCTTAGCCACCGAATCTTGACTGGCGACACTAACAGCAATGAAAAATGATGGATAATTAGGGTCATGTTCCTAGTACAACCAAATGGTCCTAGGCTTAGTGCCTGCTATCTCTATCTGGTGAGAGGAAATAACCACGAAACGAGTCTTAGGAGTAAAGTGTATTCGGGCTGACAACATCTAATATATTGGACGTATTATAAACATGTAGGAGAGGTTATATGCTGCATTCTATCTTCCTCACGCAGGCAAATCAAATGTTTACCATGATTTTCAGTGCCTTCGTGTTCCATCCATGAAACGATTTGGAAAGTAAAATACCAAAATTACATTTAGGCAAATAGGAAATATTTTGGGTAAAGAAATCCGTATGCGTACCCAGAACAACTGTCAACCGGTATGAGGTAACGAGCAGTGATCGGAGCGCTGCTGCGCTCAGTATCACTGCAGATTTAATTCGCCCTATGAAAATGTAAATTGTTTTGCAGAAAGTTATATGGGATATATTTTGATGGGTAAACTGGTACTGACAAACGTAATCACTGCTCCATTGGTTAAGTTGACAACTAAGGTTAATATACAATTTTGCCAGCACGAAAAATGGAAAAACCTTATTACACGAACTGCTCAAAGAAGTCTGTCAGGTATTCACAGAACTAAAATCAGTATTATAATTAAGGTGTATGCCTAATTCAAGCATTCCTGAACACCCATAAACGCAGTATCGAGATTTTTGTTGCTTGTCACCGCAATATTAAAGTGAAAAATTTTGCTCGGAACGTTGATTTAGTCAATCTACTTGACAAGATATACTTGTAAACTGCAATATATGTCTGGCTTAAAGCATGCAGTACGCGAGTGTGAAACTGTCGTATTATGTCTAAAGAATTTGTACTTCATTGACTGTGTTCCATCCTTGTGAACGTTGTTGGTTTACTTTATCTTTAAGAATTTCATAAAAGTAACCATATTTTTACTGACAACAAAGATTTCAAGCCTATAATGCTCAGAGCTTATCAAGAGCCACTTCAGCTGACTAAAATGGAAAAGCCTTCGAACATCCGCGAAACATAACAGCTAAACTACTTTGATCTAGTACTTTTCCAAGCACATGTATGATTCAAAGTTTCAAGTTCTGATTTAAATATATCTTCAGTTTTGAATTTAAGCTTATCAAAGATATGCAATGATTTAGCCAAATTTATAATCGCAGAGGCTAAAAATCCGTACAGGGTGGTATACGACTCTTTGCACCTAATCCAATACAATGACCAATCGACCAAGGCAGTATTGAAAGGATTCTTAGAAGTCCACGTTGTGTTCTTAGTTTGAGATAAGTAATCACAATGTTGACAACGATTCCCATTGAAGTGAACCTTGGTCTTTCGATCACGAGGACCACAGCTGATGCAGATAGAAACTAAATGTTCTAAGACTGAAAATCACTGCATTCCTATGACGCGTTTCAAGGTGAATTCCTTGCATCCGATGGAGATGACAAGCATTGAACTCAGGACTATTGTGATGTTGCTGTGACCTCTGACCCTAAACCACGGATCTTGACGGGCAACATTAAACACATTGAAAAAATGACGGATAATTAGGGTCATGTTCATAGTGCAACCAAATGGTCCCAGGCTCGGTGACTGCTATCTCTATCTGATGAGAGGAAATAACCACGAAACTTGTCTTAGGTGTGAAGTGCATTCGGGCTGATAACATCTAATGTATTGGACATTATGCAAACATGTAGGAGAGATTATATGCTGTATCCTATACTCATCACGCAGGCAAGTCAAGTGTTTATCATGATTTTCAGTGCCATTGTGTTCCGTCCATGAAACGATTGGGAAAGTAAAATACACAACTACCAAAACGCAAATAGGAAATCCTTAGGCAAACTTAGTCGCATGTTGAAGCAATACGTTTCCCAGGGTGCAATATTTCGTGGATTTACAAACAACAAACCAACATTCTACGATTATTCAAAGGTAATGTTTTTCAACTACACACGCTACTACATTGTCAGGTACTCCTCATTGTGTGGTGAAATATGCAACAATCTTTGAACAATAGGCCTCGAGTTCTAACCCAGCTCATGCTATCCCCACCTGATGATTCCAAACGAGAACGAAACCGGTTACGGAGTGTCAGGGTTGGAAGGAGCAACACCCAACTACCAATTCGGATTGCCCTTGATCGTAATGACCGTTATATACTTCAAGGAAGACCGAAGTCTGAACAGAACTTGTGAGTCGCAACACACCACACAGCGGGTACGACAAATGCCACAGGGCATCCCTTACCGCTGTGCCAATCTTTGCTCACAGGTCTTAGTGCCATGGTGGTCAAGGCGTCAAACATTGCACATTAGGCTTCGAGATCCATCACAGCTCAGGATATCTGCATCTGATGATAGTCTGTGTCTGTGTTGACCCTATATACTCTCTATGCTCATCTTCTTCATTGTTCTAAGAGTTAATAAGTTGCAACCTTTTAAGCCACTTTCTTCTACAATCACATCCTTTATACTGTAAACACTATGTAGTGGATGAAGATTCCATCTTCTGTCTGTGTATTATGTGTTAAATATTATCAATTTATAGTTTTAATTTTTACCTAGGCAACGTAGCAGCCTCATCTGTTCCAACGAGGACTACGCATGTTGTGGTATATTAGGTGAAGCGTACTTCGCGCGCTTCCGGTTTGTCGACCCGATCATTGCTTGCTGCGTCTCGGCTGACGACTATAACTTTAGCCCTAGCTATCACCTTCGGCGGTTCCTTAAGCTAGCAGGATTGTACCATTCGACAATAAACGTCCACCGTTTCTAGTTATTTGCCTTATAACGACTTTTAAGCAAGGCGAAACGAACCTGGGTTTAGGGCAACCGATTTATTTCGATATACCTATCTTACATTATAATTGAAACAGTGCTACGTAGCAGTTTACTGGTCCTAATGTGATTGTCCCACTACATAATTCTAGTATTTAATAGTACACTTAAATTCTCTTCAATCTTTCTACTGGTGTTTACTAGGAATGCCTGTAAGCCAAATAAAAGCAATAATCTCCTTAATTAAGTAGAAAATGAACCCAGAAACGACTATATAGCGCATGGGCACAGTAGTGAAATGCCTCAACTTCCTGACCACCGTCCCGCGTAACATAGCCACTCGAATAACCGCTCGCGAAGAAATTGTTACAATGCTGAGAAATACAATTCATGAATTCCGTACTAGCTGTGCTCAACTTATTTCATTCAGCGAAATTCTCAGGGGTCATCCCATGTAACGCTAAACCAATGTTGCACGGCTACTTCCTTCCAGCATTAATCAAATCGGAGGCTTAAGGGCACCTGCATAGATTGCAGAATGTTATTATCTTCAACAATCCAATGAACTAAAAATGTTCGGAGTGAAAAATGCTATTCTAATAGTACGCATTTTCAATGACCTCACCTGTAAGTGTCATGCGTGGCGAAGAAAAACATGAAATAATCCTTATTAACAGTAAAATTTCCTGATGATATAAGTGCATCACAATTTGCACGCATAAAATACCAATTGTCGCAAGAACCAATTTTGGCGGTATTGTGATCAACCACTTTTAAGCACTGCTTTAAAAACCGCCATTCAAGAAGCATAGTCACTTGTCCCTCGAACTCAACGCGCCCTTACCAGTGGAAACAGCACTAATGCAGCGCTCGGTAACGTCGACCTCGACAAATAAATAGTGTCATCCAGAACAGGTGAAGGCGCGTTCCTGGCCTCATATTTCTTCAGATATGTTCCAATGCAGTAGTAATAGTGTTCGTTATAAGCATCTACCAAGCTGGTAAAATGTTGAGTCATGAGAAACGTGCCGAATACACACAAACCTCTCGTGTAAATTCAGCATATACAAACTTTAGCGGTGGCAGTATCAGCGACCGGTCTATCTCACAACATACACTAATATTTTCATACTTTTACTACTAAAACAAATCTAAATCGGACCGAGAAGAATGCCAGTGTAGCAGGAAACAACCACAAGAATGACTTCCAGTAACACCCGAAGCTCAACTCCCCTAATGCGACCGCTACAAAATTGTAGATTAATTCAACTAGGTGAGCTGAAATAAAAGGTATGATTTCAGTCTTCTGCATACAACACCGAAACAGCAAAACCCGACCCAATATTTATCCATAGCACCATTGCGTATGACAAAATTACGCAGCTCGAATGTGGCAAAATCCAAATAAGTAAAAGGTCGAAGTTAATAACAGAGTGATGGATGATTTACGAACTTATACGTGCAATGTAAAAACTATCTGCCTCGACACACATCCCACCTGGCATCAACTTTTACAACATTAAAACAGAAACAATGTAATCCAAACAAAAAATATTTGGAGCTATTTATCACCCACCTAAGTGTGATAAAATTTTACATCCTTTTCTGGACTATTGTATACCCCGAAGTCCTCTTCAACCAATCGAGCCCCATCACGTGTTAGGATGAGTCAGATAATGAAAGGATTACTTTGGTAACTACTTCACCTATTCCAACACAATGTAGAGCTTAGTGGAACCCAACTCTCTAGCGATGTTCAGTGTTATACACAGTCACTTAGAATACGACTTTACTCGCCAACCAAACAGATTTTCGCAACTTTGTCAATATTAACACTCGCTCTTCATTACTTGATTTAGATTTAATTTAAACGCCCGTGCTTACGCAAGCCCCTGATGTTGCTTTTATTAACGAAATATTGGGCACACCAGAAGTTGGTGTTACTCAGCTTAAAATCACCTTTTCCACAAGGATCGCTCCCATAAACGTGACGGGGGTTGGCCATATATCTTCGGAATAGTCATATTTCGAGTACTGTTGACTAAGGTACAATGTGACAGGTGATCATGTCTGGTGACCTAGCGGGTTGCATCTATCGGCCGGCGCGAGCTATTCATTATAAAACTCAACAGCTATTTGTTGTTAGCAAAACAGTCTCCAGCACCACCAACCAATTCAAACATATTTCTGACAAATTTAATCTGCCATATGCTAATTGGTTGCTGCCTACACACATGATCATCCGGGAAATGAGTAAATAATCTCTTTGTATATGTCTCAATTAATGGACTCAGCATATCAGAGAGTCTACCAGAAGTACCACTATCCTAGTTTTCGTATTCACAATTGGATACCTTCCGCAGATGTACTCCTTGAAAAGCCCCTACCGCGCGCTGATCACAACATTGTACTTTGTAACATAAGTTTTGAATCACCATGCAATTGAATACGGTATTAATATCAAATTGAAACCTCCATCGAGTTGAGTGGAACGCATTTAATCAATTTATCAGTACCATGGGCTGAACAACCTCATTCTCTACCCATAAATCTTTAGTAGCTGCAAAAGTATTTTCGACGGTATACTTCCACGTGTCGGTGTTTTGGCACCGATCGTATGGAGCGATACCCACAGATACCTCTCCACGAAGGCGCAACCAAGCTGAAGTACCTTACAGCTCTATATCGTAGAAGCAGCAGCATGGCTACATTGAAACTGATACATTAGCTACCATTATAAATATGACATTTAATTCAGACAGTCAAAAGCAATGACAAACTTTGGGCAAGTTATAAATAACTATAAATCCTGCTTCAGGTACTCAAAAGATGAACCCTATTACATTATCAGAAAAATAAAGCACTGACGTTAGACAATAGTTCATTAACGCGCCACGACACCGTTTCTGCAAGTCAATCAAATCCAGCTTTACCTCTTTATTTGTTCTTGACTCTCAACTCTCTCACCCCCCTAAATAAAGACAAACTAGCTACGATACAATGTTCACGTGACATTGAGATAGTTGCATAACGCCATAAGGCATGTAAAGACGTCAGGCCGTCAGAGCTCAGATAGCATCCTCCTAGCTGTCATAAAGCTAGGTAGAAAAAATATTTATCGTTATTAAATGGCTTTAGTCGTTCACCAACTACTTGCTGCTATATACCTCAGTGAAAAAGACTTCATCATAATGCCTAAGAACTAATTTGGCCCGCGAAACGCATTGACAACGTATCACCCGAAAAATTGCAGTTACATTGCTTCCAAAGTCCTAGAAATAATACACAAAAAAGCGTTGTACAATTGGGCCTGACCAACTGCTTTCAACTTGCTTTTCTCTCCAAGCGCTTCTGAGTTACTTGCCAGTTAAATTTCATCAATAAAATTACGAATATGATTGACAGAAGATTGGTAATCATCGCAATTCGTTGGGACACGCAAATGGCTTTCGACTGTATGCCACCCAGTCCACTGTTTTCCATGGTATGGTCGTATGGCATTGAAAGCACTTTGTTAAGCTTGTTCTACTCAAACCTCCCTGATCATAATGAGGTTGGGTTTGATCGTGGTGTGATGGTTTGAGTGCTTCAATGATCCGTTGAGCAATGCTGGGTGGTGCATTTTTGCATCTTCGGAGGAACTCATATCTATTTGGTCAATAGGGAGAAGCCAGAAAATCTCAGCCTCCTGGTCCTCCAGGTTGGGGTTGAAAAAAGAGGGACTCCTTATTTTTAAAACGGACCCCTTTTAGTCCACCGCAATACCCGCTGCCTTGCGGTCAGGTTTTTAAACCAAAGGCTTCATTTGAGAAACGCAATCGTTCCGCCGGAGGGTGACTTGGCACTGACCAGCCCCGAACCAGCCTTGGACGCAATCGATCACATTGCAATCAGTTAGCTCTGACTTGGGGCACATGTGTAGACACCGACCATGCACTTGTATGTGCTGACATGCGGATGTGTTTTGGAGGAAGCCTACGATGCTGTGAGCGCATTGACACCAGTCAACTGGCCAAGCCATATGTTCTGAATGCGAATCGAAATACGCTGACATGCGGATTGAGTAAAAGCTTACTGGGGACAATTAAAGGTCACTCGTAGCATGTTCACTAGACCCTAATACCAGCAGATAAATTGGAACTTGGGTCTCTTCGCGATCTCTGGAACTCGTTGATGCTTGCCGACATTTTGCGGCTGGAGGCAAACACAATGAAACGTGGAAAGAACTCCGGGTAATACTCCTCGCTAGCCTGAACAAAGACCGCGAATCCTGGCGGTCTCTTCGTGTGTCTTAGATAGCAGTAGTCGCTGCCGTAGGTAACCACCGAAAATCATTCCGTATGATACGGGAAACGGGCAGCAGGTGACCTGGTGTTAGTGAAACAATTTATGACGAGGGAATGAGCTATCCACAACTTGTCAGAACATTTAGAGCCTTGAGTTAAACATTTTGAAAAGCAATTTAACTAGCCGAAATTGTCAGATTCCTTACCGGCCAGTTATCGCCCTGCTTCATGGGCTGTCCTTTTGCATCCGCTCTGTTGCTCCGAAGTCGAACGTGAGACCGGACTGTTGAAGATAAACAAGGCCGAGGGACCAGGTGAGCTTCATCCAGCCGAGTTCAAATTCGGGGGCCCTGCTCTTGTTGATTATTTACACAAATTACTAGTGAAAATGTTGGACCAGGAGCTTGTCCCAACCGACTGGAACCGCTCCGTTGTAGTTCCGATCTGCAAAAGTGGCTTGCCCACGGAATGCGGCAACCATAGAGGAATCAGTCTGATTTCCATTGTCTCTAAATTATTGCCTCTGTAATCCTACACAAACTAACTAGCGCTTATGAAAGCCAGATTGGTGAGGTACAAGCCGGGTTTCGTCTGCGTCATGGCTGCATGGAATACATATTCAGTTTGCGTCAGTTGTTGGAGCACCGTCACACATATCGGCGGCCACCCGTTATCGTGTCATTCGACATCAAACGTGTCTTCTATTAGGTTGATCGATGTGCCCTTTGTGACTGTCTACTCAGCAAAGGTGTGCCCAGGAAATATGTAAAAGTTTTCCATGCAATATATGCGCGTAGGTTAGGCAGTGTGAGGGCTTACGGCAAGCTGTCGCCGGCCTCCCATATCTCTACCGGTGTGAGACAAGGATGTCGGCTATCACCTTTCCTCTTCAACTTCACTACTGACGAATTTATAGAGATTAAACTCACAGGAGAAGACTTAGAATGTGTAGAGCTAATCCTAGGAGAACGGCTTCTTGACTTGGAGTATGCAGACGATGTAGCTTTCATTTGTGACAGCTTCCAGACTTGGTAAGCTGCACTGGACATAAAAGCATTAGCTGTCAGCCGCTTCAGGTTTTGCTTTGCACCATCAAGGTGCAAGGCTTTCCTCTAAGATTGACAGGTATCGCCTCCTGCGCAGACCTTTGTTGGGGATCAGCTAGAATTCCTTCAGAAATGCAACTACATGAGAGGTTCTATCAGCGCCCTTGCGATCGAAGATGGGATCACGAACCGGATAGCAAAAGCTCTGGCTGCTTTTGCTAGCCTTTGCCACCTATGGCGCCGGCGCAACATCACTCTATCCTTGCAGGGTAGAGTGTACAATGCAGCGGTACTTTCGACCCTACTGTACCGTTGTGAATCCTGATCACCGGGATCAGCTTAATTAAAGTGGCTCGTTACATTCGACCGTTCGCACCTTTGAAGTTTGACCCACATCTAGTGGGAAGACTGCGTGAGCAGCGAGCGTGTTCGAAGCCTTATTTACGGCACAAAAAAGGAACCGAACCGCTCATTACTCTCCGTACACGCACCAGGCTCCGATGGCTCGGTCACGTGTTGAGCATGCCAGCCCACTTGCTCCCGGGACGAGCGTTATTTGGTAGACGCGGAATGGATGAAAGAAAAGAAGTGGTGGATAAGCGTTGACTTGGTCCAGAGGAATACAGACCCACACTCAGGAGCTCGCCTTGGTTAGAGCGTCACAGCTCCCTGGTTATTGTCCAAAACAGGATGAACACACTTGGCTAGATACCCTTGCTGACATGGCCAGGAACCGACCGCAATGGCGTTCGTGCTGTGAGTTTATTTATCCCTCCCCATCCCTCTTTGCCTCTTCCTCCAAACAGGAACACATTTCTTAGCATAAAACAAACTTTGCTAAATAAATTTTTTGCAGCGTATTAGCCGGCTGGTAGCTTTCCGGTGTGATGCCCATCCGCAACTTGTACTCCAGCTGGCATCCATCTGCTACATCTTTTTTCTTTTGTGTTGCGGTTTCTTAACTGAGGCTTTTCCACCTCCAGCTAAATTAGCAGTTATTTAATTACTGATCAAACGCAAGGAGTCCAAAGGAAGCGCAATAGTCAACACTAAAACAGCAAATAAGCGGTGTCTTCCAGAGAGTTGTGCTTGGAGAAATATTTACTCAAATATACATAAACATTTACGACTGCAACAAGGACGAACGCCCGTTTATGCTTCCTGGCGATGTCAAACAAGTCCGCTCATTTCATCCAGGCTACATATGGTAGTGTCTGGGAAGCATAGGCAAATACCATCACACTGAATTTCTCAGCAAGTAAATTCCTAGTACTTGGGTACAGATGTCGCATCCAGAAAGACTTTGTCACGAATGCCGGTAATATGATCTCAAACTCTGATTCCGCTCGGAACTTGGAATTGACGCATTCTGCCTCCCAAAATATTTTGCATACATGCTCTACCGAATTGCAAGATTCAAACATCCATCCGGCTACATCACTAGAACGTTCTCACTTTCTGAAACACGACGAGAACTGTTCAGCATAATCGTGATACTTGCTCTGGAGTGTTGTAGTATCATGCATTTCAAAATAAGAAAGACCCGACAGCTGTGAAAATTGTCCAACGATCATTTAAAATACTGGTCATGAGACGCGGCTAAACACGATGTTACTATGATCATTGCCGCCACCGAAAAACATTCTTTGGCTGAGAGGATTGAATGAAATCTCCTGCAGTTCAACATTATAAATTCTTGGATTCTCATTGAGATTACTACACTTGAGCTACCGGAAACTTCCACCCATCGCACTTTTTATGCAGTTGTCCGTTGCTATAACAACCTGATAGTCATAAAATCCCACTGACTTACTTTGCAGTGATAGATGCCAGCCTAGGGCACCGTTTGTCCCTACCGGTACGCCCGAGTGTTAACCATGCCACCTCACAAAATCCTCCATAGATTTTTCTCACTATAACGAATGTGCTAAAGCCACCGCTCAAATCAATCACCTAAAACATTGCCAAAAGCTAATCTACATAACATCTGAGCAGCGATTAGTCTAAAGTCAGCTTTCCTTTTTTAGCCTTACCCATGAAGGTAAACGGTTGACACTGCCAGCTACTTTCCCCTGCTACACTTGCAGCCTGCTCCTAAGCTTGGCTACCTAGAAAATTTAAAGTAAGGGTAAAAATATTCTTGTCCTTGCTTTTGAGTGATCGGGTCTATAAACCGTAAAGAATAATCAAGATAAGAAATTTCATTCCGTTTTGTGTTTTGAGCCGCGTAAACCATGACACTACCGTTGTGTAATAATAGTCACATATGTTTATGGAGCCGTTTATACGCTTTGGTAAAAATACGAACTTATTTTAGGGTTTGGGAGTACCCTCTGTGTATCTTGCATTGTGACAGGCAGTCTCAGTTGTGGTCTCAGTTCAATTTGAAGTCAGTTTCTATCAGTAAGAACAATGGGACTGTCAGCGAATTGGAGGGTTTTGTGCGATTATTTTCCGTCTTTTAACTCCAGCCCAGATGGCTTCTTCCTGGCTTGGACCCATCGTGTAAAGATAGCTGAACTGGAGGTGGAACTGGGCGCATAGCGGCGCTGTGTCGCTTGCTCCATGTACTAAATAAATCCGTGGCGATAGTGATGACTCTGTAGCTGTTGTGAATATACCATAGTTTATCTTTATTTTCATCATTTAGCTTACCAAGCATTTTGTACTATTGTTTTAAATTAACGCCTTAGGCGAACACAATTTCAACGCGCTCACGTCGTGCTGGTTTCCTTTGCTACTTCTTGTGCTTGTGCCGTAATCGGATAGATAGCTCTAATTCACTACTAGGCAGCAAACTGACGGTTACCGAAGGAAGGATTATAAGGCATGTACGTGATGGTTATGGAACCCTGATATTTTTGCTAAGGTCGAAGTTTGCCTCGAAACTCAAACGTTTTACGTAGCGGTCCACTGCAATTACGTCGAGCACCTCAAAAGAAATGAGCCTTACTGCAAACCTATTTGCCATAAGCAAACAGAGGCCTGAAGCAAAATGAAAAACAAATAAGGGATCACTTGGTTATGTAAGATAAATTTATGACAAAATTGATGGGGAAACAGCGCGACATTTTACATTTTATTAATACTTGTCAACCACCGAATTGTACATGTTAAGAAAAGCATACATATAGGATAAATAGACAGTTAAATTTCTACAAAATATTTTGCGCAATGGCAAATTCGATAATCCGTCTTTGAATCGTATACCCAGTAAGGTCTGTGAGAGACCTTCTCATTTCATTCACGTTTGCCGAACACTGACTTGCACATCTTAAGTAAAGCATACAATTAGGATCAATAGATTGTATTATCTACAGTGAGACACTTTAGATTGTGAGAAGTAATTATATCAATGGCAGTTTCCGAATATCCGTCTCTGTAACATTTACATATTAGTTAGGAGCCTTCACAACATACTTCCTTCAATAGGGTGCATGGGTCTCTGTGCGTTTGCTTAAACATTTTGGCGAACGGCTGGTGGCATGATCTATGAATAACGCTCTTGAATAGTGCACATGAACTTGTGTCCCAACGATTTGTAAAAGCGAATTTCCTGGTGGCACTGTCATTATTAAAGTCACCTTCTATTGTTCACGACTTGAAAAAATACCTCTTGTCTGACTTGTTCGTAGGTGGTAATCAAATTGTTGTGTTACCGAGTGCACTTTATAATGCACAGCTAATGGCTTGAGAATACCGCTTTAGACTACAGCAACAGTGCATAAAGCATATTTGCAATACTTATCCATTTAGGTCGGGCAGCGGTATCATTATAAACGTCTAAATACCTGCAATGAATCAGCACTGGCAATACGATAAATAACTGAAATTTTAGCGATGAAAGCATATGCTTGTAGATGATTGAAAAAATTAAACCAACAATGGAGAAACCGAAGTATATTAGACGTTCCTACTTAACTATATCAGTAGTATGAGGCTGCTACTTCCCTCCTATTTACAGGAGTAAAATGATCGATTCGCATCATCATTGTGTAGACGGTTTGAGTGAACCATTTCTGCTAACCTGGAGCTTTTAGTCAGGAATTTAACACAACATTTTAAACGAATGCCTGTTCCGTTTTTAATATCTAACACGTTCGAATATAGTTGTGAGTTATTCTGCTTCTCCACTCAGGGTTGCAAACTAAATATATTTAAGGCAGATTGAAACGGGCAAATATGTAAATTTAACTAACTGATATCACGGCACGCTAATGGATTCTCGAATAAAATGGGTTAAAATTGCCTGCGGTAGCATTGCGTGATGGATCAGGTTTTTTAAATTGATTGCCTTTTTTCCTATGTGAGAAACTACCACATCCACTCCTCCCATCAACGCAGTAACTCTTCCACTGCACGGCTGAAAGTTAGACGACTGAGCCCATGTGACTTCACATTAACTCCGTAGCACACAACACATCTGTTTGATCAGGTAAATCCGATATTTAGATCTCTAAATAAATAAATAAATTCTCTATTCTCGTGCAATGCGAGACACGCCTATGTAGGCATGATCATGTTAAAGATACAACCAAATATCGGGGAAGGTGTAAAAATGGTGCAAGTTAGCCATGAACTTTGGATCTGTGAGTTCATACATGTATGTGGGAGTGCATGTGTCTATCTGTTATACGAGTTTGAATATGTGCCACTGCAATTGCGAATGATCACGTGGATAGTGTGAGAATGGTTGGGTGACGTCCATGGTGGGAGTGTGGTTGGTTGGGTAATCATAGGGCAGTGAGTTTAGTTAATGGCGAGTCACATCCGCCTCGTCACGGTGCTGTTAGACAGACACACGTGGCTTTTATAAGGAGAACGCTTGCCAGGCGAAAACCCACCACGTCCTGGAGCACTGCCATAAACAGTTGGTACCCCGGGGAAGTCATATTTTCGTTGTTGGTTGAGCAGCTTGAGATTGCTAACAAGCCATAAGCGGGTGATTGGACGCTTGACAGCCGGGACCACAGGTAGGTAGTTATGGTTTGATTCATGTAAGTTGTGTTAATCAATTGTTTTTAAGGCATTTTGCATGCACTCCATGGCTGATCAAATTCTCCGAATAAGGGCATCCAGCTCTAGTTGACCAGTGTAAGTAAACCAGAAAGGGAGTGAGTGTGTTGGAGGCCCGATAGGGATCCACTTTTCTCTTTGTAGGTTAATTCAGTCGCAGACTCCAGGGCCAGGTGAGATTCTTGGTAAGTTTCTGTTGGTATCTTCAGCCCTCGGGGAAGAAAGAAAAAAGTAAAGAAAAGGAGAGCAGCAGAGCCCACCAAGAAAACCTGTGACATCACGTGGTGTAAATGTAAAAGTCATATATCTTACAACATGGTGAAAACGATTAATGTTAAACTACAAATAATATTTGGTATTTTGTGTTATACGACCAACTAAAGAACCTATGGGGGCGAAGATTGCTAAATAACTAGAAACAGGGATGAGATGATGAGTGAGGACAAAAAGAAGACGATGACAAGAGAAATTAAAAACGGATGCCAAATTTACCGCGGATGAATTTGCTGTAAACCAGGCTTGTAGACCTTAACGCTCTAAGCGAGATAAGAAAATTTCAAAAGCAGTTGAGACAATTCGTGACGAACGAATCAAGCAGACAACAAGAAGGCCAGGTACTGCGAGGGTGGACAAGTGGTTCAGGCAAATAAGCGTATCCACGGACTGAGATGCCTTTAGAGGAAAAAGTGAGATAGAACAACAAGCAGAGCAAAGGTAAATGCAATATGAGTGGAAGTGCCAAACATAATTTGGTATCCCTCGATCGCCTAGCAGCTGTCAGGAGATGGGCGAGACAGCTCAAACGAGACTGGATTAGGCAGAAAGAAGAGACTATTCGGACCAGTAGCAGTGGGGGAGACATTAAAGTAGCGAGAAAATATTCAGGACAAAGATCTGAGACGAACGTTGTGTAAAGATACATACCGAATTAAGTGCGAAGAAAAGTGTGATGAATCAGGTGTTACTGAACTAATCTAAGACAGCAAGCATAGATTCAAATGTCAGGGTCAGGTGGGAGCAAGAAAAGAGCAGTTAGACAGGTTTGCGTAGGCTTAAGATGACATGGTTTGGAAATGTAGCATGAAAGAGTAGTAGCCTTGTTAAGGTTAGAAAACAGGATACCACTTCTGGTTAAGATATAACTCAGGCTTTAAAACCTCAATGTTCTAAGCGAGGTAAGGGAACAGAAAAGACCGTTGATGCAGTACGAAACGAGCACATCAGGCAGACAACAAGCAATTTACTCGGAGTAAACTGCCCCTATGTGTTCACTATCACAATTTCCACAGGTAATGCAACTAAATGCTTAAAACCTCATATTCAAGCCCAGTGATTTCATAATCATATCTTGATCTTTCCTCTCGCATATGAATAACATTGCTCTAAGCACTGAAAACCTGACCTGTATTACTCTAAACTGTCAAGCAACATTGCGTGTTACTTGTCTTATTTTGGTTGATGGCTGCAATTGCTTCATCCCGTTTCTCGTTTCTACCCATATATTGAACCCGCCACCACCATGTCACCTCCAATCTGTTCCAAAAAGCTGAGAATGTTTCTTGTTCTGATGGGGAACGACGGTGTAAGTACTCTCAGAACTTGCATTAATGTACCTTATTGCATCCCTGAATAACCCCAAATCATTGACAGGATTGCATGCGTTAGCCTGTTGTCCATGTAAAAATGATCCGTTCCTTTGTGGGGATGGAGTCCCAATAGCAGGAAAAATAAAAATCAACATCGAAAAATGTTCACTTTAAAAATTTCCATTACTCAAATAAAGATGTCATCCACCATATTTAAACTATCGTGGTTACAACTTGATGGACAAAACTGAAACGTTTATGCTATTTGTCTCATATCTTAACATCCTACTTCCTGTCTGTAACTCCTGACTTTCCCGGAATTTTCTTTTCATTTATGATCATAAGTTACACATAGCAGATATGCCAAACCGAAAAACGAAAACAGGGTCTCGAGGTATACTGTGGCAAAACATCTTGAAATGCATACAGATTAAATGAGAATAAGGATAGTGAAAAATGAACTATTTATATGCTTGAACAAAGCTAACATCATCAGCAATTCGCAAAACGGCTTCATGCAAGGTCGATCCTGCGCAACATGCCAGACTGACTTTTTAAACTACACAACAGCTGCAATTGACAACGGAAACAGTGTCGTAATCCTGTTCCTGGATATGCAAAAAGCCTTTGATAGAGTGCCTCACAGAAGGTTACTAAACAGACTAAAGGCTATGTGCATTGGAGAACCTATGTTCTCTTGGCTTTCTTCATATCTAATTGGAAGACAGCAGGTTTTGCGCATAGGCGACCATTTATCTAAACCGAAAGCAATCACTAGTGGAGTGATTCAAGGGAGTGTTCTTGGTCCACTTCTCTTTTTAATTTATATTAACGATATATTCCAGAGAATAAGAAATGGTGTTGCATTTATCTTTGCTGATGACATTAAAGTTGTCTACTCACAACCACGCGCAAATACTCAGGAAGACTTACGTCTCATTCAGGATGACTTATCCGCCCTTGACTCCTGGTGCCAACTGTGGCAGATGTCATTTGTCGTGGACAAGTGTAATATTTTGTCGTACAAATGCCAAGTACCGCCAGACAGTCTATAACTACAAGGTGCCTATATCTCGCAATACAGGACAATTCGTGACTTACGCGTGCGATATTCAGTTATTTTAACTTTTCTGAACACTGTGACTTCCAAGTTTCGAAAGCCATGAAGACCATTGGTTATATCTGCCATCAATTTTACCTTACGAAATCTCGCATATCGCTTTACAAAACACATGTACTGCCGTGGATGGAATACTGTTCAATGGTACAATCTAAGCTACAGAAATCTGACAAGCACGCTCTTGAGAGGATCCAGAGTTGCTTCACAAAAAAGCTCTGTGGATATTCCTCAAAGTTGACATACAGGGAGCGATGCGAAAAACTTGGATTTGACCCAGTTTGGCTTCGAATAATGAAGCTGAAGCTATGTTTTCTTTACAGCATTATAAATTATGGAATTCGCAGTCCTGGAAACGGTGTTCACATATCGGTAAACAGCGGATACCCAATACGTAAAAAAGAGGTAAAGGTCATGATTCCAAAATTTACTACGAGAATCAGAGAACGTTTCTTTCTAACCCAATACCCAAAGATTTGGAACAAACTTCCAAGTGATATCAGAACATACCATACTCTTTGCAATTATAAGCTTGCTATCAGTAAGCATTTAACCGTCCGAAACTTGATTAAGATGTTCGGGACATCACAGTCCGTAGATAACGCATTCGAAAACGGTATCCATGGTGACTGAATAAATTTCCGAAACACATACACATAACACTTCGGACAACAGCCCCTTTCATTACATTTTTTTCTTTTGGCCCAAATACCTGTCATGTGATTGTGAAGAATCCTGATTCCATGGCAGGAAAAAATAGCAGAACGATTCTGATTACTCTGTGTAACATAATTTGAAATTGCGTACATGCTTATCTTTGAAAATGTATTGATGAAATGTCATGGAAAAATTGTACCATTATTTGATCTGTTCCTTATAGAGAACAGCTTCTCGCATCGTCGAGGAATAAACAATTTATTTATGTATTTATTTATTTATTAACCAAGGAACATACTAACCGTATTCCAACTATTCCGAACTCACGGCGAACATACATAGAAACATTGGCGCTTGCAGAATGTGAAGTTGATGTTAACTAAAGAAATCTCTGAAGAAAGCGCAAGTGCCGTGTTGTATTCTCCAAATTTAGAAACCAGTTGACAAATCTCCTTAACATACACAGTAAAGGTCAAAGGAATTGGGCTGCCATCTCCTATGTGATAGGAGTTGAGTCACTTGAACGATGCAAAATACCTAGCACTTAAGTAAGACAACCTAAAGTCACATAATATGTAATTCTAAAGAGAGATATGCCACCGGATAAAATAGAAACAGCTGAATATATGAATGCACAGTTTTATATTAGGCCAAGATTTTTCTGCTTTTTTAAGGAAGAGTTTAGGTGTAGTTTAATGATATATCTGCTTACCAATGATGAGCTCCAAACCAAACCACATTGCGAAGACAAGAGTTGAACCTCGAAAGATGTGTTCAAACGTGGATTAAACATATTGGAAAACAGCAATATGTTATCTCAATGTTCCACTAAGGTGTTAGTTAGGAAGCAAATTGAGCGACCGATAAGAAATTAAGAAACCAGTTGCGCTGTGGTGTGCCACATTGTGCTGATCAAACTAAACTAATGAACTCCCATTAGTAGCAGTAATCATAAAAAAGCGAAAACGCGTAGGTGTCATGGAAGTCCCCAATTCACTAAGACGTCTATAACACTTCCCGTTTAGAGCATGGACCTACGTGATAATTCGTGATCGGAGCTGTCAGCATCGCAATTTGGTAATGAGCCCACGTCAGCTATTTAAAATCAGGCTGGATAGTATACTGCAACATTTGTATTATGTGACTTGACCCCGTTCATTGGGTGACTACATAAGCCAAAAGACATTGAGCTAAACATCCCCCAAGAAATTGTGATAGACGAACTTTCATGGATATAACATAGTATTTATAACGAGTCCAAATGTGCGCCTTTTTATCTTGCTGACAAGCTGTTTCTTTCTACTTATATCTTTCACATACGACTTGTCAAACCTTAGAATTTTGCCCGCATCATACCACTGATCCATTGTTCCTACAGTTCAATGCGCAGCTGACAAGGTAAAGTAAAGTGGTGAATGGTTCACCAAATTTATGTGAACGCTATACTATGCAACGTGTTTTGTGTCACTCAAAACAGCTTTAGGAGCACAGCTCAATGTACTGGAGTCCGGGAGTTGTGATCAGATCCCGTGCAGCGATGGTGTGGTGCTCAATGTGAGGAAGTACAAAACAGCCTATAAAAGTGTAGTCCTGTTTTCTGGTACCAGTGGGTCTATTAATGCTAGGATATGTCGTCGAGGTAGGAAGTACTAGAATTTTCCTAGATTTTAGTGAATCCGATGAGAAAAATTTTGCCACATAGGTCAATCAGTTATTGAGTCCGTTTCCTACCATGACAGTTCATGCATTGCCGTTTACAAGAAATAAGCTAAGGATAGAGTAAAGAATTAAGAAAGAAATGGCTCTGTTGTACAGGGGGAAACATTTATATGCAGTGCACATTATGGGAGAAAATTGTGCGTAGATTATGTCCATTTCATTACTGTTCACTCTGACAGCAGCCTTGGGCTAATGTTGAAAGGCGCCGGACACAGGTGTTTTGATCTGCTGGGTCACGTCATTGATCAAAGTCTATAAGATGCGTCCCCGAATACATCCATTACCCAGTCTAAAATTCTGCTTCCTTTATATTTTACCTAGACTTGTTGCGGACACAATTAATCTCTTGACCACCGCATTTTAAACTTAATTGCATACAGTATAATATCCTCCAAGTGGAGATATCTGTGGTCAAATATACTGCAAATTTTCAGTCAGATGTCCACTTGTCAATTACAAACTGAATGACTCGACTAGGATCATTGTACAATTTTTTTACGAACTGATTTGAGTTCCGCTGGACTGTCACTTTAACAAATTCAAGCTGCTCCGCAGTGCACAGCTCGGGATCAAGAACTTAGGAGTAATGATTTAAGGTGAATTTGTTCATTGCATGTCATAGATCGGATGACGAGGCTGGTTGCCGTTACGCATTGTGCCTGCTGCTGGGAAGGATTTGACTACTTAACGCATATGAAACTATCGGAACGGCTATGCGATTATGATTTATCTGCTATCGTTTGTTAATTAAAGAAATGCAGATTTTGATGTAATAAACTGGTGGGCACGCTAGATCGAAGCGCATCAGTTGGGTAAATAAATATCTGTGATGTCTCATCATATTTGATCCTTTCGTCATTTGTGTCTACGATGTACCGTGAGCTTGATTGCTTAACTCTAACATGTGGAATATTCTAGGAGTCTAGAGTCGGTTCCGCACGCTGTGGATAGAATATGAGAAGAGTTAACGCCAAAGTTCGTGCTAATTAACCAAGCAGTGTTTCGCAATTTGCACTGGATTTGCGCGTCCCGAGCAAGGACAGAAGACGTCATTGTCTCCAATCGGGATAAGCTGGGCATCGTCCATTCCTTGAATTCCATGTCGAGTGACAATTAAAGCAAGGCCTCTTGTAGATTGTTCTGTATTTTGTGGCAAAATGGCGGTTCCTTTGGAAATCTGACGACCGAAAACCGTTTGAAGCGGTTCTAAGTATTTGGAGGATATTATACGGCATGTAATTAAATATAAAATGCGGTGGTCAAAAGATTATTTGTGCCCGCAACAAGTCTAGGTGAAATATAAGGGAAACAGTATTTTAGACTAAGTAATGGATGCATTAGTGGCCGCATCTTATAGACTTGCGTCTATTAATATCGTATTCAACACTTTTAACGATTCCCGCTCTCAGCTGCACAAATCTGCAATGCTAACCGTAAAAGCAAGCATGTCCGCCTACCACTCCAGAAGAATATATACTTCAGGTCTCCATACTTAATGCCCTAATTCATGCCAACAAGGTAGTTCTGCCCTCGCAAGTTCTTAACCGCTTCAACACATGCGTTTTCTCTAATCATAGTCTTTATACATTCTCTTCGTCTTAGCTTCATGAATGCATTGGAATTCGTCTCCTGACCGATGTCCTGTTTTAAGACAGGTCCCAGGCAACTGAGCCACCATACATATTAGTCTCGCTTACCAGCAACTTTCTTTCATCCAGCATAATTGAATGCGTTCTCTTCATTAAAATCTCTACTCTTCCTTAGGCTTTTATACGTAACCATTCCCGCTCATTTCTTAAATTTCTGGCGGTTTTCCTTACGGTTGTCCTGTTTTCACAAATATCTGATTCATGGCAGCAACAAAACGTTTACCGTTCTGCTTCAAAGCGTTTGCTCTCCTGGACAGTCATCATACCGTCATCTGGCGCGGCCTCCAAATTCCGTCGTTGTTGTTCAGTTGGAACATAATTCTGCACTTCTGATCTACAATTTTGAAATATTATATGAGTCTGGAAGATAACTTGTTTCCTGCTGAACAAGTATCAAGGTAATTCATAAACAAATAAGTAAATGAATTTGTAAATTTACCGACAGGCGGTACACGGCCCCATAAGTGGGAGCGATCATCTGTATAGTGAATAAGCTTCATAACATTAAAGAAAACTCATGTGTAAAATTTACGGATGTTTGTATCTTCAGGAGTAGATAATAAAGGGAGGGACTACTAGGCTGCAAGGACAGATAATTTAGTATGTTATGTATTGACATGTAATGGGTAAGCTAGCTAAAAGCGAATATCTTCTCATATATTTTTATACCAACTTCTGTCAATATTTCTAGTGTTTGCTGACAGTCCAATTTCTTCAAAGCATTTGGTATAGTGAGGAAGGTCTGAAGGAGATTTCGGAACGTGACATGGCTTGTACACATGCGTATCTGTAGGGGTAGTTTGTTCCACAGATAAGTGTATCTCACTAAGAAGAAATTCCATCGAATTTTATGACTTGAATGGTTTGAACGTATCAACTAGCCGCGGTTATG
This sequence comes from Dicrocoelium dendriticum, assembly GCA_944474145.2. Classification (NCBI taxonomy): domain Eukaryota; kingdom Metazoa; phylum Platyhelminthes; class Trematoda; order Plagiorchiida; family Dicrocoeliidae; genus Dicrocoelium; species Dicrocoelium dendriticum. The sequence continues at coordinate 54,468 of CALYDF020000423.1, forward strand.
TTTACAGTAGGCTGCAGACTTCCGTAGTTCAAGTGCGGTGCTGTCTGCATAAATTCGTTGTTTTATAATATGTTGGAAGAGAACGAGGTTGTTCGTTAAGCGTCTTAGCCAAAGTGCATCCAGTTGGAGTTTCCGACAGCGATCGTAATAAATCAGGTTTGGGCAGCGCCACGTGAACAACTTGGCAAATGATAATTGAACATTTTCCAGAGCCGTTCTGTCTTTCGTTCTCAATTGGCTGTGGACGATAGTACAATATTCCAGAGTCGGTCAGATCCAGTCTTGTAAGATATTGGACAATGTTCTTCTTGACTATTCGCTCTAGGGCTTTGGAAGCAGCAGAGGTGTGATTTATTGAGCGGTAGATGACACTTGATTTCTCAGTCCACTCTTGTGCTTAGGCATTATAATTGATTGCTTCCATTGAGCTGGAAAGCAGCGGTATTGAGTTAAGGTGTGAACATGTTTAATAACAATAGAGCGAGATTTTTTCCTCCAAGTTTGATAACAGTTGGGGATATGCCATCTGGACCTGGATGAGTTGATGGCTTTATGGCTGCGATGGCACTTTGCACCTCTCTTAACGTCACAGGGTTATTGCAGTATAGTTTGGACGTTCTTTTTGGAAGTGAAGTATGAAGTGGCTGAATGTTGAGGACAAAACAGGAGGAAAAACTAAAGTTCATGGCCTCGCATATATAGGAGATGTCGCGCATTATTGAACCGTCGTCTAGAGCCAACGTTTCAATTTCCTGAAGTGGTTTCGGGTTCCTTATTTTGTGTAGTTCCACCAATATACGTACTATAACAGGATTTCTGATTACCCGGTTTCTTCTTTGATTTTGACCGTTATAGTTAAATGTTGTAAATGTAGTCAGTTCTCTTGTATTTGTAGCGAGGTTGCGAAGCTGTTGTTTCAGCGATATAGCGATTTGAGTTTTTCTTAGTTTGATTTCGGCTTTGAAGAGAAGCTTGAGTTCACCCCTATGTTCATGGGTATTTCTCCGTACAGTAGGTGCTAATAGATCCACAACAAGAGCATTATTGTTTATAAACTCATTTGTAGCCACAGTGGGGTTGTAAGTTATGAATGACTTATTCCAATTCATGGTACTGATAAGTTCATTAAATGAGTTCAAGTCCACATGATGGAGGTTTCGATTGGGTTTTAGTATTTTACTTGGTCGTTTAGGTAAATCAATAATCATATCACAGAGCACCGTGTTGTGAACGCAGCCAGGTAGTGGAGTATCAATGGATATATAAGCGTAAGAGATTCCCATTGTGAATACAAGGTCTAAGGTAGTGGCACTTCTGGTTTGCTCTCTAACATGCTTAGTCCAGCCATTGAGATGAATACATGAGATGATTTCCGCAGTCTCCACAGTGTTTCTGAGTCTAGGCAACATGCAGTTAACATGTGGTACGTTGAAATCTCCACGCATAATTTTGGATTTGTATGTGGTGCTGGAAGCAACATTGATAATATCGATTAGCTTTTGGGTTGTACGTTGAGTAGTTCGGGGCGGCCTATAGATACAACCGAATAGAAAATAAATAGATGGGATCTCCTGCCATAGTGTGTCTTCTAAACCCATAAACACAGGTTGATCTGCGGGAATGGCAGTCAGGTTATTTCGAAGATATATGGCATAGCCACCACCACGTTTGTGTGGGCGATCCTTGCGGAAAAGCTTATAGCCTAGGATGTTAGGCTGAGAATAACTAATTTCTGACGTGCACCAAGTTTCAGTGATAAAAGAAATATCGGGGGATCTCATAAACATACGTGTTGAAAGTATATCTAATTTAGGTAAAAGGGAACGAATGTTAATGATGACAGCTTTGAAAGAAATTGTTAACATGGAATGAAAGTGGTGGGTAATGTTTGTTTCATCGTCCTTGTATCTGAGAATTGTGTGTTGTGAGGTACCTGAGGCACCCTGAGCTCTAGGTCGTATTGGATTGAATGAAGTACATACTCCAGTATTCTGATTATTCTCTGATTCATAATCGCACGTGATAGGGGCAGGTTCGGTGGCGGAGGAAGTTGTGGTGTGCGATAGTCTAGAAAAGGACTTACATCCGTAGTATACATGGGTGGGTGGATGCTGAATTCAACAAACTCATTTTGCTTCGGTTTGTATTGTTGCCAATTGAGCAATACAGCGGGTGCTGCTTGAATTTTGACTTGAGATAGATAGGGGTTGCACCTCTTACCTGTAAGTCCTTGTGGCCTACCAAGTTTTTGTTTGCTAATTCGGTGTCGCACACATAGGAACTTGCCAGCTTGAGGTCGCGGGATTTGGAAACGTAGTCAGAGACATTGTGGGTAAGTATTGGGCTGGCTCTCTGCAACTTATCCCGACAACAGTGTCGGTTTTGCATGTAGAGGTTAGAGGACGTATACTTTTTCTCAGTTGGCCTAGCTGCATATCACTACGCTCTGGTGGTGGTGGTTTCAGAACTAATGAGTTATGAGTGCTTTTGCGAGAAATTATGGCAGGTTGCTTCCCCCTGACTTTGCCTACGCTTCGGTTGGTCAGAGATAACCTATAGCTTAGTTCATTCGGGTCGGATTGAGGTTTATTTTTCGTGCTGCCAACGTTACCATCTGAATTTTTGTCTCGCTGATGATGGGTCTCAGGTACATTAAATGTCAACTTTTGTAAAGGCTCGCAGTTTGGAGAAGGGATAAAAGAGTTGAGTGTGTGGTCAGCAGGTGTCTGCGTCGTTATATTTTCAGCTTGGTTCGTAGTTTCAGTTTTGGACACTTCACTACCGTTGTTTGAGATTCTTTGATGAGGCCGCTGAGGACTGAGTTGTCAATCATCGCGTATATTAGACGACGCGGTTGACTTATCAAGGTGGACATTGCTGATGACGGCGTCAGTACTGGCTTCAATAGTAGGAACATGGGGTATATGATGGGTGGAGGGGTTGTTTTCATTGTTACTCGCCTTTGAAGAGGCGTTTGATCGTGTTTGATAATAATATTTTTAAAATAAGTTTGTGCAGCAATTAGTCTTTTACTGCTTACAAATTTAGATGCGCTCCAATCGTCTGGAAAATGTAGGAGTATCGGATATGTGGTTATGTTTTCATTTTTCCTCAGTCTGAGGCACTGACAGGAGACTCCATCCATATTGCATGCTTTTAAGAGGGTATTTGTTACCCTGTCGAGGTTCAGTTTATCAGGCACGTTAAAATTGATAACATTATGCGATCTACGGGGCGTTCTTGCGTTTCAGAAGTAACTGAGTCGAGTAAGGTATCAGCTGTGCTCAATCGGTCCAGTGTAGTAGATTCTGAGCCACTAAGCTGTTCACAGAATGATAGGACTTGTTCACAGTATGCGCTGAATTCATGATGCTGGCATTATAGCGTGGCTACGTCTTCCTCAAGGGCTGTAATCGGGTCTGTCATGTCAGTCGGAATTATTGTAGTAAAGTTGTGGTTTGCAACTAAGTCGACTTTTTTTAGGATTTAGATGATAAAACGTCTGTTTTTTAAATTAATATCAGGTGGGTTTCTGGCAGTGCTATCAGGGGGTTTTATAGTCTTTTCCGTTTTCAACTTCAGTCTGAGTATGGCGCTTCTCATTTTCACATTGTTAACAAGCATTTCTAGTGGGTACTCGGAAGAATGTTATGGTGCTGAGTGTAGGTCTAATAAGTGTTGAATAGAAATACAACCGTATGGGGAAGAGAGAAAATAAGTGTGGCGCAGTTTTTACTACTAAAGTGGTGCAAACCAACCGGTTTAAGTTCCGGGTTGTTTCCGCTGATGGGGCACTTCTTTGGTTTCTCTGTCACCTGTGCGGCTTGCTCGTTAGTCTTGTTTGTTTGTCCTAAATTGTCAGCGATTTGATCACGTTACGCGTTACTGTCTGGAAAGTTGACTCGACGGGAACCGCGAAATTAAAATGTTGGGGATGTTGTGCGGTAACTGTAACTGTAACTGATAACGCATCAAATCAGACTAAAAATTCCCCAAATTCTTGCTACCTATATAGGTTTTAGAACATACTCATGCCATCATCGCTGCATTTAATTACGCACTAATACGTTACTGTTATTGTAAAGGGATGTCTAATGTACCTCCCAAAATTGCAATCATCATTTTCCTATTTTGGACGTCCGTAGTGACCTGCAGATTTCCCAGTATGATGGGTAAACTACTAACAAATTAGAATTTCAACTACACCCGGGGAAATTAACCAGTGTATCTGTAGCTTGCTAACCGCTTTTGTTTAGATACACAAAATTCCGAAATTCGATCACCGCAGTCTACCTCCTACCTTATCGGAAAATTCTTTCTTTCCTTTTCCTAGATAGCTTTGTTTGGGTGCAGTTTTAGACACGCGAACCTGTACCTTTCTACAATAAATGTGCACCTCACCTTATTTTTACTTGGTTTTCCTTTTCCAACGACTTGTCGTTTGTGCGAATTTGGCCTCCGTCTTCCAATTTCCCTATAATTGGCAACCTTGCCTACGGATACTTGCAGAAAGTCAGATACTAACTTTCTTTTTCTGGATTTGCCCCTACATCCTTCTCTTTTTCTTCATTCTCTCTATATTTAGATTAGATGATTTATTTTTGCTAACTTAAACTTTTTATACTTGGACGTTATACCTTCAGACGCTGACGCCAACATAAATGTTGTACCATACCAACACCGCCTTTTCATGAAAGAAATCTGAAAATCTGGTTTGTTGCACTCGAGTCCATGTTTCGGTGTGTTATGTCAGAAACTACAAAAATTGCCTCATCGTCGCAGCACTTCCTCCGCAAATTGTTGATGATTTCGATGAAATTCTAGGTCACTCCTAATCACAGAAGACTTGCGCGGAGAACAAGGCTGTCGTTTTAACAGAAACCAGTATTTCAGACAACCAGCGCTTCACGAATTTGCATAGCGGAACCTTGCTAGGTGATTTGAAACCATTTCGGTTTCTGTATAACATGCAGAGTCCATCCAAACCAGTCACCGTCGATAATTTGTTTCTCTAAGAGACGTTGATCAGCCGCCTCCCACGCGAGTTGTTTAACATCATTTAGGTTAATATAAACATTTCCCTATCTCAGATAGCCAACATAGCTGACCGTGTCTGGGAACCTTAGACCTTTCGTTTACCGCTGGGTAGCTGCCCATGGACCCTCTGTAATCGTGACTACCACTAGATGTCCACAGTTGGAATCTAGCACGTTCTTAGAGACGCACAAAGCGCTAAGCACTCATCGTACTCGCACTACCGCCAACTAGCATGCTTTGAATTGTGAGGTACCGAGTTTCCACAGGCAGCTCTAGTTATCGGAACGCCTAATTAGAACGGTTTAGCTGACAAGTTAAATTTCGTGATGATGCTAAGTAAACTTTCTACTGGATTGGAAGTCCCGATGCCGCATCACGTTTACAAGACGTCGGCGTTGAAATGGATAACCATATAAATGTCCGTCTTACAAGGGTGCCTGCGGTATTAGTTAACGGTTGCCATCGCATCGTGTATGCCTCAGGCGTGGTAGGTTCGCAGCATTTATTAGCACGTATGGTCTCACGATGCGTTACCTTGATGACAAGCAAAGCCACAATTACGCATAACTGGTCTGTTATACGGTCTGTGTATTATGTGCCAAAGAAAGTGGAATGACATGTATGCAGCTTAAAGAGACCTAGTTTAAGTGTAAGTTTCGTTTAGCCCAATTGCAGTGAAGAAGCATTAAGAATGTAACTTCAGCCACAGCATGAGGCATACATACATACATGGTTGGCGGCATCCAGTTCCGGATTTGCCTGTCAATGTGGCCAGCCACAGAACGCCTGCGCCTACAGAACGACCATGGATGGCTTGCGCTGCACCACCCACACACCCATATCCAGTGTAAACCCGAAGGAATAAGACCGGGAGGCATGCTTATGGGAACCACGTTTCATCAACGGAGCCGGCCCACACTCCTTCACAGGCAAACACAAGCACACTGTAGTTGGGGAATCAAGCGCACACAAGGCGGTGGCTGGACCGTGGTCCGCTGCCTACTGAGTGTGTGGAACCCATATTCAAGCCTATCACGGTCACAAGGACCGTGCACCCCGTCCACTCCATCAACGACCGACTGTCTCCTGGAGCCAGTATGGACGAGGTAGTGGGTCATATACAGGTAGGCACGTTGTCGACATGCACATCACGCGCAGCCACACCGCGGATATCAAACAGCAGCCAATCACTTGAGAGAGAGAGAGAGAGAGAGATACAAAGAAATTAGCTGGATTAATGCATAAGGAAAGGGTGACATTAACCTTAAGTTAATGAGCATATGAAATAAGTTGTTTACAAACGAATACGAGGTAAGTTCGCGAGGTCAGAAAGTATACTTTACGGAATACCTCGAACACAAAAATGCTATGGAAATCGACTAACATTGGCTTAAGCGAAGTGTGCAAGTTGGTGGAATAGAGTCCAGGTAGACATTTATATGAGAAAGAAAAGTATTAATGCAAAATTGAAAACCCACCACCTGAAATAAGAGACTTAGCACGCAAGCACGCGGTTAGTAAATCGAATGCTGCGAGCCTACAAACGCTGCGCCGGTGCTGTCTACCTTATCTGCAGGACCAGTCGTCGCTTCTGTAGTGGTCCCGAGTGGCCTCGCTCATGGCTCACTAGGAAAGGGTGACATATATATTAAAGTAATGAGCATATGAAGTTGTTTACAGAAGAATGCGAGATAAGTTCACGAGGTCAGAAGGCAAGCTTTACGGAAATGCCACGAACACAAAAATGTTTACGGAAAGGACTAGAATTGGCTTAAGTGAGGTGTGCAAGTTAATGGAATAAAGTACAGGGAGATATTTATATGAGAAAGCAAGGCATTGAGACGAAATTGAAAACCCACCACCTGAAATAAACAGACTTAGCATGCAAGCAAAGGGTAACAGAAAGCTTAAATTAGTGAGCATATGAAATAAGTTGTTTACAAAAGAATACGAGGTAAGTTCACGAGGTCAGGAGGTTTAATTTACGGAAATGCTACAAACACGAAAATGTTATCGAAATAACTACAAGTGGCTTAAGCGACGTGTGCAAGCTTTTAGAAGAGAGTATAAGTAGGCATTTATATGGGAAAGAAAAACAGTAGGGCAAAATGGAAAACCCACCAACTGAAATAAAGTGACTTAACATGCAAGCACGCGGTTAGTAAATCGAATGCACCGTACCTACAAACGCTGCGCCGGTTCTGCCTACGTTCTCTGCAGAACCCGTCGGCTCTTCGGTAGTAGTCCCGAGTGGCCTCGCCCATGGCTTACTAGGCCTGCCTGTCTAAGGCACTCGCGACCGCATGTGCTACAGCACCATGCACTCGATGTCCATGAAATACAAAACATCGATTCTTGCCGCTTCCGCATTTGCCGCTTCTTCTCTGCATACATGAGGTTGTTCTCCCGCGCTTCAGCAACTGTCTTCATGATCAGATCGCGCCACGCACTCCGATCAGCCACTTTCTATTCCCATGACCTGCAATCAAGATTAGAACGTGTGAGGCTCAATTTAATCATGTGCTGGTAACGTAACTTTGGTTTCCTCACGTGCCGCTTCCCAATACTCAGCTGACCGTATATGATTTGTTTCGATATCCGAGTCGAATACATACGCCACAATTGACCGAGCCATCTCAGGAATCGCAGTAAAAGTTTGCAGTCCACTGCATACATCCCACTTCGGCGCAACACTTCCGTGTCTGCGACTCTAGCGCCCCAGCCGATCCGCAAAATCCGTCGCAGACGCTGCTGATGGAACCGCTCGAGATATCGCACATCCCGACGGTACATCGTCCACGTTTCACTGCCGTATAGAAGAACGAACAGTACCATGGATTTGCACACCATCAGCTTCGTGTCAACGCTAAGCTGATGGTTGTTCCACACTCGGTACTCAGGCTTCCCGAATGCCGATGCTGCCTTCGACAGGCGATAACACAACTCAACGTGTAGCTGCCGGTCAGTCGACATCATACTTCCAAGGTAGCTGAAGCGGGAGGTGGTTTCCAATACTTCAGCCCCAATGCTGATTGGTGGCATGATTGAAGACTGCACCTCCGGTGAAGGCTGAAAGACAGACAATTTGGCTTGCGTTGATGGTGAGCCCAAATTTTGCCGCTGTCAAGGCCAGAGCACTAGTCATGTGCTGCAACTCATCCGCGCTGTGTGAAAACAACGCACAGTCGTCAACAAACAGCAACATACGGATAGTTGTCTTACAGACTAGAGTTCTCGCACCGAAACGAAGCATGTTCAGCAACCCACCATCAATACGGTGCTCCACACGAACACCGTAAGCACAAGCCGCATCAAAAGCACAGGACAACATTGCATGAAGATATATATTAAACAGGGCAGGAGCCTTGCTTCACACCAGAGACAACTGCAAAGTCATCCGAGGTCTCTCCACTCAGCTGCATCTTCGCTCGTATACCAATGTGTAGGGCAACCAAACTTACCCAACACCAGCCACAATGCCTCGCGGTTCCCCGTATCAAATGCCTTGGTGAAATCAACAAAAAGCGAGTACAATGGCTGGTGTCGTTCTCTGCACTTCTCTTGCAACTGACGAGCCGCAAACACCATATCTATAGTGCTGCGACCCGAACGGAATCCACACTGCTCTTCCGCCACGTTAGGTTGTACAACCTGACTGACGAGGCGGTTGAGCAGGATTCGGGCAATCACCTTGCCCACACAACTCAGCAAGTTGATGCCACGATAATTCGTGCAACATTGCTTGCTACCTTTGCCCTTGTACAGTGGTAGCACAAGGGCATCCTTCAGCTCAGCAGGCGCCTCCTCCTCAATCCATACGTTGCACCAGGCGGTGCAGAGCAGTCAAAAACGCGGGTCCGCCGAGTTTCAATACTTCAGGTGGGATCCCGTCGGCTCCGGTACATTTGACGTTCCGCAGCTGAGCAAGTGCTCCCTGCCTCTCATCCAGTGTTGGCGTATCCGCCAGATTCGACTTTACATCGTGCTGCTTTAGGCGGTTCAATGTAGGCCAGTCGATCTCTGAACGGTTGTTCAAGGACAGTCAAAGTGTTTCCGCCAGATCTGCATTATATCTGCAGTCTGAGTGCAGGTAGCGCCTGAAATACCATCGATCAGTGTCCTCAGCAGCTCCAATCTCGGTCCATCACCGCCTTCAAGGAGTCAAAGAATTCCTTGTGTTGGCCGCGTTCGGCGTAGCATTCCATCTGCTTCGCCTTCTCCGTCCACCATGCACCTTTATGCGACGGAGCTCTCGGGTCAGTCGCCGTCGAGGTTTGCGAAACTGACTGCCCTTGCCCAAGTCGCTGGGATCTGCAACTTGTGCAGCAAATGCTGCATTCTTCTTCGACACCAATGCGCCGATCGTCGCATTGTTGTCACTACACCAATCAGGCCGCTTACAATTTGCGCGCCCGATGGTTTCCTCCGCAGCAGCTGTCAGCTGGTCGCGAATGTGGTGCTACAGGTCGCCCACTGTGGCTATACAGTCCACCTCACACAGACGTGCAGCCATGGCCTTCTCCAGCTCAGTACGTTTCGCCACAGTACCGAGAAGGAGAATGTTAAATTTACACCGATTCACGGTAGGAGTGCAATACATAGATTTGCGAAAATATATGTACAGCTTGGTCCGTACCAACTTGTGGTCAGTGCCACAGTCAGCTCCACGCAGTACATGTTTCATGCGCACTTCACGCATGTAACGATGACGTACGCTGACATAGTCGAGCAGGTGAGCGTGACTACTCCGTGGGTGGGTCCAAGTTGCTATATCACTCGCACTCAGTGCAAACCGAGTGTTCGGTATTAGTTAACGGTTGCCATCACATCGAGGATACCTCAGGCGTGGTAGGTTCGCAGCATTTATTAGCACGTATGGTCTCACCAAGCGTTACCCTGATGACAAGAAAAGCCACATTTGCGCATAACTGGTCTGTTATAATGTCTGTGTAGTATGTGCCAGAATAAGTCCACTAGGTTACTTTAATGGCTGCGTTGTGTGATGCCGCAGTGTGGTCTAAGATGATTGGGCTACACAGAATTGGTGTAGTCAATAAAAACGGTAAGTTCTTCCGTTCACTGTGTGCCACCTTGATTGACGATAGCGAAGACTCAGTTCGCTGGATGCACCAGTGACATTGCCACGTAGTCCAACCATGGAATGGTCATGGTCACTTACTGGACCACGCCATCGCACGTCAACACTGCATGCGTGAAGTGCGCACAACATGCGTTGTGGGTGGAGCTGAATGTGGGGCTGATCACAAACTGGTGCGCAGAACGTTTTACATCAATAACTAAAAAGCCCCGTACTTTCTATATAGTGCCAATAGGAAGAAACACAATATCGATTGGATTTGCTTAACGTCCGCTAAGTTGGAGCATGAAGCCTAGTGCGTGAGAAAACCATCCGTATACTCCTTTTTGCTGACGAGAGTGCGTTGTTTGCAGATACCGAGGAAGAACTGCAATGCATGACGACTACATTTGATTATACGGCTACCAAGTTCAGACTGAACATAAACACAGGCGTGCCTATATGTTTATTTCAGCTAGCACCGGGAGTAAATCCAATGTTCAGCACGGAAATACGGATTGCAGGTTTGTGTCCTGCAGAACACGTCGGCATTCGGCTACCTCGGAAGCACATTGTCAAACAATCTGTTGATCACTGACGAACTGCGAGCTACTGTAGGAAAGGCAAGCACGGTTTTGGGGAAACTAGAACATCTGAGGAGAAAGAATCATAATCTCACTGTTATAACCAAGGTGATGGTCTCTAGGCCCATGGTTCTCTCGGTCTTTATCTGTGGATCGGAAACGTGGAAAATATACATCAAGGATTTCCGCTTTCTGGAACGATTCCATATAACGTCTATGCGCCGGATGCTGCGCATCCATTGATGAGCCAGTGTGCCTGACACATGTGATCCGCCGGAGTGACGTGTACACAATGGACTGCCTGCGACTGTGCGACACCTCAGTGACCCGGACATGTGCGCTGTATAGCTGCTACGAGAATACCGAAGCAACTGCTGTATAGGCAACTGAGTGCCGGCAGTTGGAATGTAGGCAAAGCAAAGTTGCACTACAAGAAAACAGCAAAATTAGTTTGTCACGAGTAAATATTCCCCAAAGGGGTTGGGAGGAGATGGCACCGAATCGCCGCACCTGGCGTGATTTCATCACGCGTACCGTTGCCTAAATGCAAGGAAGACAGCTGGTGCACCGGGAAATTAAAAGTGCAACAAGCAAGCATCAGCTGCTGGTGGACTGCAATTGTTCGGCTACTCCCACTAGGAGCTGTATTGCATTCGGCCATGTGTGCTTTAGCACAGCTGGTCTGGTCAATCACCAGCGAAGCCATGGTGGGTTATGCCGAAAAAGGCAAAAGTGTGACCGAGCACCACGGAGAGACATGTGCCCCTCAGTGGGACAACTGAGAACGGATACCATAATAGACGTGCTAGTTGGCAACTGCAGACGATGCATGTTAAATCGGCCAAACATTATGGAGCAGTGTGAGACAGAACGAAATCTCGTTAAGTTGCAACATCGGAGGTAAGACCTCTGCACTGATAATACACTAACTCCTGGTGTGTTGCAGCGGAGCGACACCCACCCTAATTATTTTCAAAGACACAGGTGCTCCGTACCTGGCCTACTGGTAATCCGAACATAGATGCTAACATACCATTGCACTTATGCTGCATTGGATGTTATGTATACCATGCTTCTTCCCTACAGTTAGGCTACATAGAAGACTTGATTTTACAATTACCAAAGCCACCCAACACTTTACCGAGTACAATACCAAGAGCAACACTTTCTAGATTTGGTAGCACATTTGAAATCCGTTGTACTTGTCCAAGTTGGGTAATTCATCTAAAGATAATTCTTTGGGATGCACCTTGGAAAGTGAACAGTCACAGTAAGTAACTGACAACCTATTCACATGATGATGTTATTTTTTCATGTTCTGTTTCATGTAGTATTCGTTAGATTAATTAGAGCTATAATTTCCGTTCTGCACCAGCCAACTTGATCTTAGCTGAGCTTCTGATAATAAGCTGACTTACACGCACCACTTCCATGCCGACCCGAAAAGATGCTTACTCTTAATAAATAAATAAAATAAATAAATATCTTTATTTCTCGACGTTGCGAGAGATTATCCCTACACAAGGAAAGATCAAAATACTTGCGGATATTTGCATTTAGTCCCCTCGACATATTAATTCGGAATATTCGTTGGGTTATATCCGTGTCAGTTTCACACAGGTATGTTGTTCATGGTAAAGTGCAGAGGATTCTGTTGCCTTTGTATCCTCCGTTAACGGATGCCCCGTCAATCTGGGCCAGCGCCGTCTGACCAGAAGGCAGAAATGGGATGTTCTTAGATGAGCTGTAATGTGTAGTTCGGGAGTAGCGTTTAGAAAAAGGAAAACACGTACTAACGGGGAAGTACTCTGCGAGACACTGCAATGTGCACCAAGGAAACGCAGCAAAACACGAAAGAGAAGGTGAGAAGTGCAAGTACGTCTATTGTAGCAAACAGCGAAGCGTTAGCTAAGAAGCAAACCCGGGGGAACGAAGCAGAGCTCAATTAAAGTTTACAGTTCCTGGACTGTGCGACAACATTCTTTCTCACGATTTTCGGCCAGGACATTCATTGCGTTCACTTTCGTGTGGTTTGCAAATAAAAGTAACAAGAAAATGTTACAGCTCAACCTAAGTTTAAAAACCACTCATTAGGGAGTAATTACCGCTACCCTACTCCTCCCTTGTCAAAGGATAGCTGTCCTCAGTGCCTACAACATCCGTGGCTGGTCCTTCTTCAGGGGTTACTCCTACTATGTGTTCAGATGCTGGGACGTCGAAAGGTGGTTGTAATGGTGCGGAATAAGCAAGTTCATTGTTGTGGTGCTAAGGTTTCAACTGATTGTAGTGAACAGTTAATACATCCGTGATAGTCTTTGCAGGGTGGCGAATCACAAACACATTGCTAAATGGCTGGTACACAACGACGTACGGCCCTTGCCAGGGTTGATAAAGCTTCGCCTGCATGCCATGTGAAGGGCTGGGTCTGTGTAGCAGGACATAAGCACCGACATCAAATGCCGGTCACTGGGAGCCTCGATCGTAGCGGATCGTTTGATGTTATTCTGACTACATGATATTCTGGTGAGCCGGTTGGAAGGCGCTATGTAACTGTTGCCTGAGCTTCCGGACGCATTCATCATGGTTAACTTCTCCTTCTGGAACCATCGGAATGGTAAAATCCACTGGTACTCGCGTTTCGTGACTCACTTGCAGGAAGCCGGGGAGAAAACCGTGGAACTGTGCATCGACGGAAGATAGGCTACGAGATAATTTGGCAAGCAGTCATCCCACTCACCAGCATATTCGTGTTCAACAAATGCGCGCGACATACGCTTAAACGTCCTATTGGTTCTTTCAACCAGTCCATTAACTTGAGGGTGGTAGGGGGTCGTTTTCGTTCTGACTACATCGAGTAACGTGCAAATTTATTTTAACAAATAATTTTCAAATGCGGATCGTTGGTCTGAGTGGAGGTAATGAAGTGCTCCGTAACGGCAGATCCATTCGTTTGCAACGGCTGAGACAACTGAGCGAGTTTACTGCCGTTTTAACATTACGGCTTCACATCATTTAGTAAAATAATCGACCATGACTACTATGTAGCGATTCTGCTTTTCGTAGGTGTCAAGTGGCCCATAATGTAGACGGCTACTCAGTGTTTCAAAACTTCGACCGCGAATGAACATAATGTTTGAATATTTGAACATGATGATTGAATTTCAAGAGCGCAGAAAATAATATGAGCGTTGTGTAAAGAGCAACGTGAAGTGCATCAAAACGGCTAGTTAATATCCTATAGGAAAATTAGTGCAAGCATCAAGGTATTTAGCCTAGATCAAGTCTACTAAAGAATCTCCAAACAAGCCGCTGTATCTAATATTGTGCTCCATAGAGCAAACCCGTAAGATATAGTCAATCTGAAGCAGTTCAGGAAAGATGCCAGAACAGCTGTATAAGCTTTAAGGAATAGTGCAAGATGGCACAAACTTTATATTAAAAACCTATGTATTGGCAAATTCTTACTTCTGAGGGCATAAAAATGAAGGTTACTAATATTTGAAGTACCTCATATACGTGCGCGGGCCAAGCGATGTTCTGGGAGAAACGGACGCTGCAAAACTGACAGTGGAAGCTCTTGTCAAGGATTTCCGTTCCAAGTGAAAGTTGGTAATCTTTTAGGGAGGGGGAATTATTGCCGCATAAATATTACATCACGGCATTAAGAAGCATTGTGTGAGGATTGGATGAAGACCGCTCCACCCGATCTTCCAATCAACTTTGTATTGCTGAGGAGGCATGAATGGTAGGAGCCATGCATTCCAGCACAGAAGCATAAATAAAATTGCACCACACAAATGTGGTTTGGATAGGGAGACGTATAATATATAAGAAAATAGGAAAGTGCTTTGTTTCTTCCCTGCAAAACACCGCAGTCAGCACGGACAACACAGTAGTTTTTACCGTTTTACTGATGAAATGAATACGAGACGTAAAATAGTCACGCAGTAGATTGAACACGCATGTCTGTACTACATTCTTCAATCGTAGGGTGAGCAGCATTGACTGACATTCGCTTCTGAAGGCACTCGAACAACCAAGGAAGAGAAGCAGTACAGCTTCACATATTTGCTTTATTGCAAATACTATGGAAAAACACTATATGTCAGTGTATCCAATGTAGTGCGCCGAACTCTATCCGAAAACTCTTATATATCTTCGCCAACGGTGGATGCAAAATTTCGCACCATAAGGAGTTAATCGAAAACTTTCAGACGTCCTGATGTGAACGCATTAGGACAATATATTAAAGATAAGATTTTTGGAACTAGTACTATACCGGCCGATCTTTAATTGCCTGGTTGACACCCATAGTGAGGAATTTGTCAAAGAGACCTATCAAGAGTAATTGTATGAACAAGCATATACTTCTAAGGCTACCGATAATAGAGCATCCGAAACATTGGCTTTGTTTGACCTAATCTTTTGAGTTCTTTGTTAACATCGTCTGGTCGTGGGGTACAGCTAGACTTGCTCTAATGAATAAGGGTAAAACAGTGATAGTTGTGGCTAGGAAGCTAATCACTATTCAGTTTTTTCTACATTCGCTTTACATTGACCTGTTTGCGGAAATTACTGCCACAGAGCATCTTCGAAAGCCTCAATAGACCACAGCAGTTGTGGTTGCGTAGAACCGCTTTGGTGCATCAGATTTCAGTATTGTTATCTCAGAGTTACTTGCTTTGATTAAGCTGCTGATAATAGCAGCAAATTTGTACTTTTAATTTCGTGCTCCCATTCTTTGAACTCGGTTCAGAAATGATTATGAAAATCGGTCCTATCTTAGGTAGATCGTTTGAACGGGGCAACACCACTCAAAAGCTTAGTTGTGTAGTTTGTAAGGTGGTTAAGTCAAAACCACAGATCTTCATAGATGAAGACAAAAACATAAAAATACCTAGTTTCGAGCGTTGTGATATTGTCGAAAACACAATTTATTTGTTCGATAATATTGAATTGGCGTTTGCTGATTTATCCTTTATATTAAAGTCGCCGGGAACAATAAAGGAAGACCGATCTTATTTAAACACGAGGTAGAAGACACACGCTAGCGGAAAAGCTTTAAATCGGAAGCAAATGTGTCAGGTGCAACCTAGACGATTCCGGCGATGACAGTTTAAATGCCGCTTAAGAACATCGGATTGCATCCAACGAACTGGCGACTTATAAAAGTCACTAAATAGGTGAATAATAATGACAAAAAATTGCACCAGCCACGGGTGACGTTAATTATAACGTCGCCAACACTGAACTTGGACATCTCGGGTGTCATACCAGAGGAGAAAATAACCACTGACTTTAATAACACCAATTTCCACATCACGGTGGAAACAACTTTCGAACGATAGAATGATTCCTTCATTTACCAACTTATTATGATCCAAAAGGGAACAGAAATTTCTGGTTTTTTAGGAAGTGTGTGCGTATTACCGGAAACAATTCGTAGGAATTACATATAATTGGCAGAAAAACGACTGAGGCCAGATTGCCAACCATCACATTACTTTCACTTTGCCCAGTGATACTCAATCATCCTTTTAACCGTGTTCCTTACGTTATGACGGTATTCCATTGCAGCACGGATTTAAGGTAGTAACAGAGAGCGCATTGTGAAATTGGTGTAAGGAACCTATATTCACACAACCAAGGAACAAATGGAAAGTAAAAAGACATAACCATAGAGCAAGGTGCACGTTTATTGTCGAAAAGTACAGGCTCGCTTGACTAACAGGGCACCCAAAGAAAGCATATTCCGATAACCTAAGCGCTTGACTGCGGCTGCCGATTAACAGAAGTGTGTGTATATAAACAAACATGATTGGCAAGCAACAGGCACGCTGCATGATTTCCCTTGATTATTTTCCTTACTATCATTTTACACATCCTACATGGAAATCGACGGGTCACTACACAGCCCCCTCCTAAAAGGGAAACCGTAAGTGACACTTCGATCTACTTGAATACTGTCCATCGCCAGCCTTCCCTCTGCGGACCAGACGGTTAGACCTGATGCAGTTACCGGGGAAAGCATAGCGCCATCGCAGCCTAGCGGACTCCCACCTGTGTGCTGCCTACGGTTGCAAAATAAAGGGAAGGAAGATGGGGTTCAATCACACAAAGTTTGGACAACTGATGTCTTGAGATGTTCAGAAGTTTGAGATTTGGGATATGAAGAAGGAGTAAAAGTGTGAGGTCGCACGTGCAAATGATTAGAACAAACGATAAGGGTAAACACGTACCAAGTGCGACAACGGAACAAAACGCGGCTAAATTAGTGTTTTCACAAGATTTGTTTTTTTCTATGGTTTTCGAAACATTTTGCAGTTTCCTTTGCGTTTCGGTCAGGCCGAAATATAAAAGTGCGGAAAAAGGAGGTCAATCCTTTAGGCGCGCCGGTTAATGCACTCCTCTACCGGACGTAGTCGACTTTCGCGGTTCGGCTGTGGAAGTTTTCCAGTTAGCTGTGTCTTTTCGCGAGGTCTGTTGATGGGCATCCGGTGTGCCTTTCGGTTCCGCTGAAAGCAGCAGGAATGTTGAACTCTGATCGTCTTCCAGTTTGTCAGAGGATTCGAAATGAGTGACTGTTTTAGTCGATGGTAAGGACTTTGCGTTTACCGTAGGGTTTAATAATAAAGACTTGGTCCCTGCGTTGAATGACCTTAAATGGCCTTTCGTATGGGCGTTCTAACGGTTTGCAAACGCCGTCGCCATTGTCGAAATTGTGCAAACAGCAGTGTAACACTTAGGCAACCAAAGAAGTTAGCTTGTATTCCCTTGGTTTGAACGGTCGAGATATTCGTATCCTAGTCGCAAGTTGTTGGGTATTAAAAGCATCGTAGCGATAAGATTTCCGAACGGAGGTGAAGAAATCTCTAGAAAGTCATAAAGTTTGTCGATAGGCAACTTCAGAACTAGACGTTCGAAGGTCGGTTTTTATTGCTGAGCGTATGTCAATCAGTACCACTGTAACGACTTCAATGCTGTTGAGAGCGTCAGCCCCACTATGGGACGTTTAGAGCTGCCTGTGGAAACGATCTACCATACCATTCAAAGCATGCTAGTAGGTGGTAGTGCGAATGCGATGAGTGACTAGTACTTTTTGCGTCTTTAAGAACGTGCTAGATTCCCACTGTGGACATCCAGTGGTATTCACCGTTACAGAGCGTCCGTGAGCAGCTACCCAGCGGTAAACGAAAGCTCGCCTGACAGTTTCGGTCACGACGTCTGGAATCGGAATGGCCTCGGGCCAACATGTGCAGCCATCTATCATGGTCAAGATGTAGACCATACTCTTAGCCGGTGCTAAGGGTCCAACTATCTTGTGATACACATGTGCGAAACGGTCGGAATTTGGAGCGGACATGTGTCACTAAACCATGGCCTTCTGATAAGTTAGTAAATAGTTTGCCGAGATCCTATTCTTGCTCTGAATGCCAGGCCAGACACACCGTTCGAAAATGAGCTTAACTTTAATTTTGATAGCTGTATGAGTGATATGATGAAGAGGGTCGAAGATATTGCAAAGAAAAGAATCGGGCACTTTTGGACGAGTAGGTCTAGTGGATGTGTCGCAAAGAATAGTGCCATCGGATGGCGGCGGGGTTACGGTGAGAGTTTGAAGATCGATCTGATGAGGAGAATTGACAATAGGTGTCGATTTGTTTTGCCGCGTCTATGGCAGATAAATCGGTTATTTGCACGACGATATTAATTGCAGTGACACGAGGAAATGTCTCAGCAACGAGGTGGTTATGAACTGCGATGGGTCGTAGATGAGTAGAAAAACGGACTACAATATCCAGCTGACAGACCCCAAGTGGTCAGAGTCGAGCTGATGGGATTCGAATGGCGGGAATAAACAGCTTACGGTCAGTGAAGTTAATAAGGGTGTTGCCATCAAGGACGTGCTGTAAATGTCTAACGTTGGAGTAGACAGCAAGCGGTTCACGACTGAACGTGCTATACATCATTTTGAAAAGTTATAAGCGTCTGGTGTACTAAGCAACTGGTTTTCAGTATCTATCTGTATATTACTTTTGGACGGGGCCAATGGCGCTGTCCGATATATTAACAACAACGCTGAGTTGTGCGTTCGTATAAAAATGACGAAGCATATGGAAGTCGGCTAAGGCCTTTTTGCTGACTTCGAATGCCTCGGCGACAGCAGCGGTCAGTACAACGTTGCTGATTTACGGCCGTGAAGCAAATGGGTAAGTGGACTTAACAGGGTGGGGAAGTGTGGAAGGACTTTAGATATGATTAATCATAAGGTTAAAACGTGAATAGCGACCAACGTTTTCGGAACTGCAAAATCTCTGATGGTAAAAACTCTATCGTCTAGAAACCGTGTACCATGCTGATCGACGGAGGGTTGCGGAAATAAGAATATTTGGTTTCGACAGTGATGCTATCGGCGGCTAATCCATAGAAAGTATATTTAGGGCAGTCCGCGTGTTGTTCTAAGGAAGCGCTGGCGACTAACATATTGTCGATATAAGGGTAGATGAAATCGATACCTTTCGTGATGGAATCGATGAACGGTTGAAAATTCTAGGCAGCGTTGCGAAGGTCGAAGGGCATAAGCAAACTCGCGAAGAGCATATACGGCGTGATTACTGCGGTCTATAATATATCATCCTGAGCGACGGGGATATGGGGATAAACACGAAACAGATCGCTTTACAGAAACATGGCTGCCGCGCGGTTTGACACTAATATCCTGATTGTGCAGAATATCATGCAGCCATTTCCCTTCAGAAATTTCAAGAGAGCAAGAACAAACAACATTTACGCGGGATAACCTGAATTCAGATTATTTCGTGTCTTCTCGTTCAGCCGCTTACAGACAAATCGTGGAAAGAGTAAAGGTATGCAATTGAAAATGAATAGGAAAATCAATAAAACACTGAGCAAACCAAGGTCATTGCCTACGTCTTACCAGGGTAAGGCAAGACTGGCCACAAAGTCTACCTGTTTGCAAAGATTTGGCTTCATTCGTCGGATAGCCATGGCTTCAGCGAAACGAAGCAAGCTCGCGTTATTTTGTCTGCTGATAACCTTGAATGCTCCGCGTGGGTTTTTGCACAAGGTATAATCAAGCAGATGCTGAGCGATGGAGCTGGCAGGGAGTTTAGGTCCACTATTTGTTGGGGTTCCATGGAACATGTTCCATGATCCTAGTTGATAGCCTTCTCTCGGTTCTGCCAATGTACATGCTACCGCAAGTACAGGTAAAATTGGTAAACACATGAGGCGGTAACCTGAGAGTGAGGCCGATCCAAGTTGGATTCATGGAACAGCTTCTTGGTTTGATGTAATAACACGAGCTCAGCTGCGTAATAGCAATTTTATGGCTTGGCGTAATCGGTAGCACAATCATCTGTCGTTCTGTTCCCCTTTGTATGGTAGAGTGATGTAGACCTTTTTCTTTGGGACATCCATTCGTGTTTCTTTCTTAGCAACCTCATTCCCATACCTGGCGATGAATTTTGTAGGATAGCCATTATTGCGTAGGTTAGATTTGATGTATCGTAATTCAGCCTCGATTGACTCTTCAGAGCATATTCGGTGTGCTCTAACAAAACAGGTTCGAACTAGGGATCGTTTGTAGTGCATTGGACAGTAACTGTTGAAATGTAGGTATTGTCCAGTCCAGCTCGGTTTCCGGTAAATCGATATTATGAGTGACCCATCTGCTCTTCTTTTAAGTGAAACGTCAAGAAAATGAAATGAATCCTCTGATTCACATTCCATAGTGAATTTGATGTTAGGATGACATTTGTTGAATGTTTCCAAAAGGACTTTCGCTTGTTGGGCAGTGTCAACTACTACAAAAGTATCGTCAATATATCTCGTGTAAAAGTGTGTTGCTCCAGTGACATCGCGTAATAAGTTACTCTCCAAATTACCCATAAAGATGTCAGCTAGAATCGGTCCGAGAGGGCTACCCATCGACACGCCTTCAATTTGATGATACATATCCCCATTAAAGCAAAATTGGACGTCTTCCGTACAAATGTTGAGTAACGCCTTCAAGCGATGTGCAGGCAGGCCCACTTTGTCCGCATGCTTACTTATGATGTTCAATGTCTCATCCAAAGGAACGTTCGTGAAAAGGGATCAGACATCAAATGATATCGTGTTTATTTTGAACATTCAAGTGTCGAACTTTTTCAACGAACTCAAAAGTGTCTTTTAGACTGTGCACTGCTAGCTCATTGCGTACAGGCTCGAGTCGCTTTGCTAACTATGGTGCCAGTTTCTGGTGCGGCGCCGCAACCATTGAAAGAATAGGACGCAGTGGAACCCTTTCTTCGTGTATTTTTGGCAATCCATACATTCATGGAAGTCTTGATCCTCGGGGGCGGAGTTCCGCCATAGTCTTTGCATCGATTAGTCCCTCTTTATGTAATGTTCGTAGCTCATGCGATATCAACTTCTCTACTTTTTCCGTTCTGTCTTTCCCTGTCAGATCTCTAACGAATCTACCCTCATTCATGAGCACCGATTGCACCTTTTGAAGATAATCATTTTTACTCATGAGGACAACGCCAGAGCCATTATCAGGTCATAGTAGCACAACCTTCTCATTTCGGCGCAGCTCTTGCAATGAATCAAAATGTTCCTTTCTAAGAAAACATGATTTTTCTGCCTCTGTGATGCAAAATTGGTTAGCCAAATCCACTGCCTTGGCTTTAAACCAACTACTCGTGTCTGCAATTGACGGAGTTAGACCAGAAAGCTGCTCTTGAAGGTGTTCAAACTGTGCTTCAACCCCTATGCTGTCACATTTACCAGGGGGAACAGAGAAGTTGAAACCCAGCGATAGCGCTTCAATTTGGTCTTGACTAAGTGGTAGGTTGGACAAATTCACAACATATTTCTGCGGGTTAAGAGGAACTTGGTCATACAAGCGCTCAGCAGACAAGGATTCCAAAATTTGCTGTCTTGTTGACAATCTCGTTTTGACTTGAAGATCCTGCAGGAAATTATAAAATTTCGTGCAGAATATGATAGCGGTCTGAAACAGTTACGTTACTGAGCGCGCCATAATCAACGCATGGACACCCGTCCCCTGACTTTTTGGCCATAATGTATAGCGACGAACCCTTCGGGCTTTAGACGGGCGAGAGATGCCTAGCTCAAGCATATGCTCGAATTCTGAGCGAGCAATCTTCAGCTTTTCGGGGTTCATTCGCTAGGCTTTGGGAATACAGGCGGATCTATGGTAACCATTTGATTATTTGCAGCATTGGCTATGGATTGCAACCACGCCGTTAGACATACAACTTGCGCGAACATGTATTAAACTTCTTGCCATTGGGTGAGCTCGATTGTTATCGAATACAGGACTGATTGACTCGATGTAATTCAGAATGCCTACAACCGCCAAGTTCGTATGACGACCGATTAGACGCTGGTGTCTCTCGTCTACAAGCAAGTCGAGGTGCTGCAGGAATTCCAAGCCAAGCATTGGCGTCTGAACATCTGTGACGAGGAAAATCCAGTTAAAAGTGCGTCGTATGATTAACTTAAGCGAGTGCAAACGTCGACCGTACACAGAAATGATGGTTCCGTTTGTTGTGCGCAGTGAACTTACCACCTGCTCATTCGGGTTCCTATTATCGCGGGGAAGATTGCTAACTTCGGCACCAGTATTCAGTAAGTAGTGTACTCACGTTTCGCAATCGTTGCGGAAACAAAGATGACTGTGGCGACTAGAAAGCGCCGTCGCCTCTACGTGTTGTTCGGCCCGTTTAGCTGAGAAGGAGCAGGGTGTGCGAAAAGATTTGGCATTTTCACCAAATCTTCTGTGTTACCAGCAATGGTTAGATATCTCAGACGGGGATCACGAAAGATATTTTTAACTTGAAAGACAGAGTCAGTTTCCAGAGCGGTACTTTCCGGAATTTTCTAAAGCTACTATTTCCTTGAGTCGTTTGCTTAACGTAGCAACGGTTGATGCTAACCGCGCGACCTTCTCATGAGACCTTGCATGGATGTGCGCGATTTGGCCCTAAGCTTTGCAGATATGGTCAGCCACTTTGCTATCTGACATAGAGAAATGTTTCTATTAGCGAACATGATGTTAAATAACTAGCGTGGGTGCGGCTGATCAACATCCATTAAAGAAACGAATTATCAACGGTGACTGTTTTGGCTGCACACTGCATCTTATACAGGAACTGAGGTGGATTCAAAATACAAAGGAAGATTTTGCTAAGCAACTTCGTGAAGCTTTAGTGGTCTGAAATTGTACGTTCCGTTAAAACGGCAGCTTTGCTCTCCGTGCAAGTCTTCTGTGATTAGGGGGACCTAGAATTTCTTTGAGATCATCAACAACCTGCGGAGGAAGTGCTGCAGCGACGAGGAGATATTTGACGTTTTCAGATCTGACATAACACACCGAAACATGGACTCGAGTCAAGCAAACCAGCTTTCCAGATTCTTTCACGAAAAGGCGGAGTTGGTACGGTACATCACTTATGTTGGCGTCAACGTTTGAAAGTATAACGTCCATGTATAAAAGTTTGAGTTAGCGAAAATAAACCAACCAAACTAAATATGGAATGGAGGAAACGGGCAGGATATACGGCCAAATCTAGAAAAAGAAGGTTAGTACCGGGCTTACCCCATCCGTAGGCAAGGTGTCCAATTACAGACAAATCCAAGGACGGAGACTATATTCGCACAACCAACCAACCGTTGGAAAGGGAAAAACCAAGGCACATACGGCAAGGTGCACACTTATTTTGGAAAGGTACAGGCTCGCTTGTCTATAACGGGAACCAAACCAAGCTAACTAGCGAAAAAAAGACAGGTTTTTCAGATAAAGTGAGATCTGGATTGCAAAGGTCAAATTCCGGGGGGGCGTAGAATGCCTCGCACGACGATATGGACCCAAAGGGGGGTTATTTTAATGTACATTTATGTGATTGGATTGTGATACGCAACCTCAATGTGGACTGTGATTCCGATTGAGGTGGAAGTTATTCTTTCAATCCTTAGTAATGCAAGCGTTGCAAAATGGTAGAATAAAACGGGGCACACATGAACATGTGTTTTACGTGTTTCACAAAGACTGCTTTTACCTCGTTAAATGTGCGTGTTTTCATACTCAAATTAATCAGTATACCACTATGCAATGTTGAATGGAATATAATAACAGGCTTAATTATTTTCTCTAAATAATTCAGTTTTGTATGAGTGAAAGCTCACTTTGAACATTTGTCTCCTATTCAAAATAAATGACGGAATGCTTACCAACACACAACTGTCAGCACTTTGAGGAACGTAATAAAATTTCACCTTGATATCTAAAAGCGCAATAAGTTATATTCTGTCGATATACACTGCTGGCGATACTAAGTATGTCGATATATATATACATGTACCTATATATATATATATATTTTTGTAAGTGATTAATGGTGCATGAAAATTGAGCTTTTATAAACAGATCAGTGTTAAAGTAATTTTGGAATGTCTGTAAATCTGCAGTCAATGTCCCGGATTGTTTGAGGCAATTTGAGAAGTACAGTGTACACGGTGCTATGAAAAGTGATTCAAAATGCAACTAATATTCCACAATAAAGCGAATTCACTGTATGATCGTGGCACCCGAATTGTTAATATTCAGCGTGCTCAGCCAACAGATACAATATTTACAAGTTTCATTGCTGAAATATATTATTAATATGATTAGATATACTTGCGCATTAAACATTTAGACAACAGTCCGTGTTTATACTAAATACAATTTTTTCTTTCTATTGGAGAACGCCTTGGTAAGTAAAAGCTGTAATCCTGAAGACCTGCAACATGACTGAAGTTGTTCGTAAATGCCAGCGATTATAACTAAACACGGCGAGGCGCTGCTTCCCGATCACTTTAAGATACAAATATGGAGAATCTGCAAACCGATGCATGTACTTTCAACTCACCAGACCCCAAGGTACCTACTTCGACTACCTACTGACTTAACCTTATATACACCCGTGCATGTGCCCATCGGAGTTTTCTCATCACCAACATCAGAACGTATACAAGGGATCTAAGGACATTTAAGAAATAACATGCAAAAGCAAAAGTACACCGGGCACAAATAAACGCATCGAGTTCGATGTTCATAGTCTATATCATGTAGCAGAGGCCTCAAGCTCCATGATTCCTAAGGGCATTGAATTGTCCACATTTCCATAGCTGGACAGAGGAGAAACCCGTCTTAACACCGGTAAAGCACTTCTGTTGTGTCCATTGGACATCTGAGCCGCGATAGGCCTTAAGTATTGATTGGAAATACCTAGCACTGGCTTGACACGAATGTTCCAAACGAAACTCAATGTACTAAAGACTCCTGAAGCAGATACGCCTGTGTTTTACACCAAATAACACTCTGCAATGACATAATGAACCATTTAATGGCCGTTGCCAACAAAATCCAAGAAACTATGAAAAACGAAGCGGCAGTTCATGAGTGTTATAAATCACAAGCATGCAACTAAAATAAAAGGCCGTATGTTGGGCCAATTAAAACTATCCCATATGTAATAAATACACCCAACTATCATTCCCTATCACGATACAATCTTTTTCATGGCAATGATAATAGGAGGAACTTTGCCAGACGAGTAACGCCACTTTTTACCTCATCTGATACATGTGCATCTGCTCACGTGATCTCTTTCTACAATCAATTCTTAAGGTATCTGGAAATAGAAGCGCGACCAAATTCACTCCATACGTACACGGTATATTTTCCCCTTTTTCATGCAGATTCATCAGATGACCCAATTAGATCAATAGCAAGTCATCTGCAGTTTAAGCTTGCTGATGTAACCCAACGTTTCCCCAGCTGTACGGAAGCTCACAAATAGCACATTACCCCTACCCAAACACTTACTTGAAATAAACGATCATGCTGTTATTACACCAACCTACCACGCCAAAATTGCATAAATACAAAAATATTCACACAAAAATAGGGCGACGAACGCATGCACTATCTTGCATAGTATGTTTCTAGTACACAAGCAGACAAGCAAAACTTTCGTGTTTTAAGGAAGCTGTCAAACTACTATTCTCCCAAAAATCCAGAAAGCTAATCGCATGATGCAATTTGGCAGGTTTTGCACCGATCTTGCTGAAACACCGATTCAAGTCTAAGTCAACGAAACCCAATTCACGCGAGGAAAAAATAATGAACGAAACGTCCTGCAAAAGCATTTAAAATAAAAGAGCTTGTCAAACCTCTATTTGAGGAGAACAAAACTGCTCATCCCTGATCATTTAACTGTTCTACGAGGAAAGCCAGCAAATGCAAGACTCAGTCGCCTGAGTGTGAAGCATTTACCTCGTTCTTTGCCGCCTGCATATATCTGGTGACTTGCCCAATGCGCATGGATTCAAAAGCGACTAAAGCAGCCTCCCTAATCAATTTTTTTTCTTAAAGTTTACCAAATAATAAACTTGCCATAAAGCTGGGAAAACCTAACTTTCAAATAAATCTTTACCATGTAGTTTCAATTTTAACTATATCCAGCCAATTTCCAGAGCAATGAAACAGTTCGTTTTTAAACATCACCCGAAGGATGTTCACATAGAAATTTGACATTTACTGTTGAATCTATTAAGCTCCTATATTCAGCAGATTATCCGAAAAATTGGTTTAATGTGTTGTGTTTACATTCATGAACTCATTTTTGCTCCTAGACAAGTTGTAACACAGTCTCCTTGAAAATGGAGCTTAATTAATATGACAAGTGAATTATTTAAACTGAATACCAGCTTTCATTGACTTAGCAGCTGCTATCATCCTTATATGTGTAAACAAGCAAAAGTGAAAGGATTGCCCTGTTCTTCGAGCTGGGCATTTCTGTTGCAGACGTTTCGTTACCATACTAGGTAACATCCTCAGTGCAGCTATTTATTTAAACCAATGCCAGATATGGCATTGGTTTACGAGACTCCGCGAATCAGCATTAAATAGCTGCACTGAGGAGGTTACCTAGTATGGTAACGAAACGTCTGCAACAGAAATGCCCAGCTCGGAGAACAGGACAATCCTTTCATCCACATCCCGAGCTACAGGTATTCTCAATAAGTTACAAGCAAAGTGTTTGATCGTGTGCATCATAAATTAATACGACTAGAGAAGGCTTTCTTTAGAGTTTAAAACACACTGGGGTGATTGTTTTAATCACACTCGAGCAGTTGCTCTCAACTAATCTCTCTGGGTGACCATCGATGCTCACCGCCAGCATTAACAATTATGGCGATTTGGAAAGTGTGATCCATGCATTACTTCTCATGATTTATATCAAGGACGTCAGGTTGATTATCGGAAATGGCATGCCAATATTATTTGCCGATGTATAACAGCTGTCTACAAGCACGGACGAGTTGATCCTCAGAATGCACTGCTTCTCATTCAAGATGACATTCGTTTGCTTCAGATATGGTGCAACTGGTAAATCATGACTTTCTCAGCACAAGCTAAGTGTCATCTGTCGCATTTGATACACGAAGAATCTATCACACTTAACACTGAATGAATCCGTAGACAATAGTTTACAAGCGATTTTGGAGTAAGATGTTCTTTTTGGTTAGAAATGCTTATCAGACTGAGTACAAACAGCAAAACCTAAGCCGGGGCTTTTATGTCTCACAAGTCGCATACAAGCTCAGCAAGAGTTCAACGTGCTAAAATCATAATTTGTCTCATCGGACAGCTTTGTGGTACAATTGGTCACAAGATGATAAGTTATGACAAAACCGTTACTGGAGGCATATATTAGTCGTTTAACAAAGGGACACAAGGCGAAAATACTACTAGGAACCATAAATAACGGTACGAGCAACTCAACCTCGATTCACTTTCACCATGAATACTACTGCACTTTGTTACTTCTGTATACATTAATACATAATAATGTCTACTGCAATCCGCACACATTAACGTTGCAGCGCAACTTCAGTTAGGATCTACGTATACCCTTGTTTTGACCCTTGTTATGACGTACACTTGTTATAACACTATGCTGGAAAAACCTGACATCTGATTTCTAATTACTTTGAATCGTTGCTCTATGGAACCGGCTCCCAATCACAATCTGGTCTTGTGCGTGGGTACAGTCATCTCGTAGCTCGAAAGCTACCTCAAACTGGACACGATCAGGACATTTGGTTCGTGAGGCAGCTTACCTGCCGATCTGTGAAATGCTGGCGAAGATATCGTCAAATGGGTGAATTGCCAAAATTAACGTAATGTAAGTAGACCTTAGCGTTGACAACATTTACAAAGTGCAACACTGCTTGCCACCTTATCGTAAACATAAGCATGTCAAATAATTAAATTGCCAGGAACAGGAACTAAACCAAATGCACAGTTACATATTTCGTTGCAACCGTGTGGTATCACCGATATCTATGTGTGATATATGCCAAAAATAGGTGCGCAGCTTCCCACTTGATGAAAATATACCTATTATTAATATTATTACTATTTTATCGTCCTCATTTTTGCTGAGCTCACGGCAATCCCATCAGACTACATTATATGCCAGAGAATTATACATTATGGACATTGTTATAATAAACTTGGAGACTTTATATCACTGTTATGTAAAGCCATCCGTTGCGGACAGTGCGTTGGTGCCACGCCTTCAAGTTCAATTAAATGCGATTTTTGAAATCTTGTTTCTCTATTCACAGTGATTTATCTAGCTGCGAAATAACCTTCTCCCAAAAAAGGAAGGACACGTTTCTTTAAAAGAGAAATTTATGCCGCTTTCTGCATGACTATATCAAGATCCCACTCTGCAACCGCAAGAAAAGTTGTGTGCTTCCAATCAGGCGCATGTTTGCTGTGTTCCTAATATTTTATCGTAGCATACGCCAAATAGTCTCCAGTTTGTTACGTCGAGACGAAATCAGAAAACAGTGATGTGTAGTAAGACGGTTATTCAAGTAAACGGCTAGTATCACTGTTTACCAAGAAGAGAAGGCAAGGCGTTTGAAGTTCCATGGGCAAAAATTCAAGTTACCAATCAATGGTTACGGCAGACGGCCAATAGGCTTAGTCACACACACGATCGCACGCATGCAGTGAAGGTCTAGCAAGGCCTGTCATAGTGCTACCGACCAAGTCTGCTTTCTTGGTCTGTGGAGCAATATCGAGCCGCTTTGATATTTAGGCAGCCACATGGAAGACGTATGGTACTGAGGAAGAAAAAAGAGGAACGCGTTGTTCCACTCATATTAGTTCTGTCAAATCTATTGAAGGTTATTAGGACTGCTTACATCAAAACAGTATATCCATCCCGCTTTTAAATAATTTGAAACGAAATTAACTTATAAATAGCCAGCAATTACCGTGAAAAGAAAACGTGGATTTTTTTTATTTAATTTGGTCTATGGGGATGAAGACGCAAGGGCTGAATTAACTTGCTGTTAAAGTAAATCCTTGCGACTCAACTGGCTGCTGATGAAAACCGACAACATTTAAAACAGAATACACACGACACATTGTTCGATGCTGAGCTCAACTACTTAAACAGTAAGATCACTAACGTGAATCATAAATACCGGTTACGAAAATCTGTACCGAGGTTGTGCAACTGCTATTGCTGATTTCGAGTGCAAGCAGCAAAATTATAACTTCCTACTGGGAAATAAACATGGTGTTTAAGGTGAAAAGATGAGCAGTGGGCATGCTATTTTTTATTCCAATTTTAGTCAAAGGAACAAAACTGATATCACATTAATAATAATAAGCTAGAACAACAGCAGTTTATGTCGTACAGCAGCATTTCAATACGGAAGTAATGCAATTTATTCGGCAACTCCAAAAATCAGAAGCAGAATGCAATAGGATTAACGTTTTTGGGGCATTTGCAAATTCATATTTCCACAAGATTTGCATACCATATATGACATTTGGATACCCTAAGTAAAGCTTCACACAACAAGTTTCGTTTTGAACTTTATCACCCAGGTGTTCTGTCAGTTAGTTTTTAACGGATGTACAGTTCCCGAGTTAAATTTATTACTTGGCTTACATTCACTAATTTGGATATCGCTTAACAAAGCAAGGCGGATTCCTCTGTTCATTGCTTACGTGCTGTGGATTGGATGTATGGAACCGTTTCCAAATCATTGCATCCAGGCATCGACTGAGCTAACCGCTAAAATCCATAGACCCAAACATATGGCTTGACTTCACATCCAGGACACTAAACTTGTTACATTTCCGGCATGCTTGGTTTTGTCTGGTAGTTAATGCCATGAAGAGACAAGATCAGTTGGAGTCACCCTGATAGGCATGTGCACTTACCTAGCTCAATACGCCACTATAAAAGAAGTTTCCAGTTCCGGAGGTAGACAACTACTGTCCATCTGTTTTTAATAGCTGGGTCGTTTGCTATGGTTGTGCGGTGCTTGTTGGAACGGAGCAAAGATACAATAGTAACAGGTTGTCTTTTATTAAGAGTTGTGTTAAGTCTAAGCTGCGGTGGTGTTCATTACTGCCAATGCGTGGGTACGTGAGGGAAATGATTAGCAGGAAAAATCGTAAAACGGAAGCCCCACGAAAAAGTGAACTAAACGAACAAATATAAAAAATCAGAAGCAGGATTTTATACTTTGATGTGTTCTTCGTCCCAAATGCTCAAAAGCTATAAAGCAGAGACAAGTCCGAAAAGGCAACAAAATGGTTTCGCCCCACTGATGATTTTCTGTTGTGCGCATTTTACTGATAGGCACAAAAGATCATGACATAATCTCACTATACCATTTACGACTCAAGCCAATCCATAAAGGAATCAAGCTCCTCCTTAAGAATATTCAACCCCATTCATATGCACATCAAGTTGAATCCAGTGGCGCACACGCACAAATGCGTGCCCATCGTCTTGACCAATTGCAAATTCGCACAAGAATACACAGAACATCTGCATCGGTTAAGGCAGCGGTTAGCCTGCGCTCAGCCAACAAAACACTTGATGCAAAGCGGACGTGAAAAAAACACGTGAGCTCATTCACGTGCGGACCAGCACGCGGCATTTATGGACGGTTGAGGAAGTAATGTAACTTCCACCCACTCACTTACGTGGCATCAAGACACGCAAAACAGACGTCGGCGGCCATCCGCGTCCATACTGCTCACTGTTACGTGCAGACGACGGGACATGGAATGTACTCTACAATGAGAGAGTATCGATTGCCTTTATTGAAACCAGCTGCATGCAAGCCACCAGGCAAGTCCGTTAACCTCACGTGGTGTGACCTAGACGTAGAGGTGTTTACATGTTATCGGGTGTGGATAATAGTGGCCAAGTGAAAAAACTAATGATTGCGGTGCTTCACTACGCGCTATCATAGAACAATGCGTTAGTTCCGGGTGGGTGTGACCGAATAACCTGTTAACTGCATTTGATCGGCTATAACGATGAGGTTAACATCTGCACATCAACGCATGATGCACTGCAATGAGCTTGGCGGAAGATTATCGCGTTAATTGTGATAAGGTTATTGCGTTGGCAAAAGTTTGCATTTACTGGTCTATAAGCAATCGTTAGTTAAATGTTGCCGTTGACAGGGTGAAGGAAAACGATTGTAAAGAGCCGTTATGAGTAAGTGTGAAACGAAGATGAAACGATGATCTATGTTAACATTAACGCGCACTCCCCACCAATATGGTGAAATGCGACGCACTGGGTATGGTGAAACGCTGTTTGACTGAAGAGATTAACCTAGGGAGTGACCGAAAAATAAGTTGGTTAAAACAACCGAGATTAAGACATTGCGCGGTGTGTTGTTCTAGCTCGGGTTTTAGTCGGAAGTAGGCACTCAAGAACATGATGTTATCATTAGATCGCCAATGTCCACTGCGTTGCACATAGTACTCGCAAACTCCAGTAAATAGCTAAAGGTTGTTGGAATCAAGTGGACGGCACATTCTGAACACAAAATTGGATAAGAAAAGCTAGTTTGTGAGGAATCTGAAATCGCCCACCATGGAGTCGCACATCGCCATTCCTTGACTGCTCTGTTTGCAAGAATGATTAGCTTCCGAACCGATATTTCGTCAACCGACGGACACAGATGGGACATAGCACTACAATTCCAATCTCTGTGTTTCAAAGATAATTCCCATGTGCACAGAGAAGGAAGTAGACAGTAAGGTAATTCCTGAATAGTGGACACCCGAAACCGGTAGTGAAAGACACGTTTCACAATATGCTAAAACCACATTGAAAATATACAGCGGAATGGATTGGAACGATAAGAATATTATGGGTAGAAGAAACTACCTTTTCCTTTCCGACGGCACTAACCAAGGAATAAAACTCGGGATCTGTTCAACCATGTTTCATCTAAAATACACACTTTTCGTAGATAAGATGACTAACGGTGTTCACAAATGTAATCTTAATAACTGTGAATGTGTGTGTATAGGAGATACCGCGAGCAAACTGCACACAACGCTGCTGGAACACCTGAGGCGCATGTCACGGCGACGTCTAAGTATAATGCTCTACTGTCAGATTCAGCGGTGGTGACGCACCTGTTACGTACGGTGCATGTAAGGTGGCCAGATTATTGATGAGCCAAACCGAGACGATTCCAGATTTCTTGCACGGCAAACCGAGACACTTAACCTATCCCCGTTTGTTTCTGCATGTGCAATAATGAAAGGTACTTGCGCTATTAGTCAGTACAACAGCTACGCTACTGACTTTTAAAATTAATTAATAAATGGTATATTCCCGGTAGAAGGAGGCATACAAATGAAGGCACTACTAAATATACCTAAAAACATAGCTGGCTTGGAACAGTTAAAGGTGTTGTTAAAATAAAGTGCAACCAAAATTTTCATAGTTTTCTCACTTGAGAAGTTCGTGGGTTAATAGTGGGATCCAGGAAGATTTTGGCGCCGGTTTGCAAAAAATCGAGGTTATAACTATGGTGGCAATGGCCAACGGTCAGCATGATTTCGCCATGTTGTATTCCATGGTTTCATGAGCACATGAGACAAAATAGAATGTCGGTATAAGGGTTTCCGATCAAAAGTTGACGTACTGCTTACAATAACATCATCTGGAACAATAGTTACGAGCAATACTTAATTAAAGGAAGAATAAAATGTTTTATTCTCGCCAGTGTGAGACTTGCCTGCTTAGTGTTGGTCATGGAGACACAACAAGGACTGGCTAATGTAAAAACGACAAGCTTTTAAGTAACATATGGATCCATGTATCAAGTATGCATGAACGGTTGTGTTGTTGTGTTGCTTGAATTTGTGAACAAGACGTCGTATTTGTGATTGTTTTCGGTCACGTGTAGGAAGAAGAGAAATGAACTCGGCGTATTGGATGAACCACATCCATGGATTGGGTTAGATCATCCAAATATGTAAGAAACAGTGAATTCCGTGAGCGGCAAGTTACATCCGCCACGTCACAGTTTGTTACATGGATAGTTGTGGCTTTTTATAGAAAAAGAACCCTTGCCAGGAGAAAAACCACCATGTCCTGAAACACTGCCACCGAACTATTTGGTGGAAGTGAGTAAACCCGAACCAACCGGCTGACATCACGAAGCGGATGTTTGCATAGCTAGATGAATGTATTTATTTACTTAAAACCTCAGCATCATAGCCATTTACTGACTAATAACCCAAGTAACTTTTATTTTTGCATTAGAGCAAGAAATGTAGGTATTTATCTTTTCCATGTATTGTATGATCGACATATGCAGAAACAAACGGGGATAGGTTAAGTGTCTCGGTTTGCCGTGCAAGAAATCTGGAATCGTCTCGGTTTGGCTCATCAATAATCTGGCCACCTTACATGCACCGTACGTAACAGGTGCGTCACCACCGCTGAATCTGACAGTAGAGCATTATACTTAGACGTCGCCGTGACATGCGCCTCAGGTGTTCCAGCAGCGTTGTGTGCAGTTTGCTCGCGGTATCTCCTATACACACACATTCACAGTTATTAAGATTCCATTTGTGAACACCGTTAGTCATCTTATCTACGAAAAGTGTGTATTTCAGATAAAACATGGTTGAACAGATCCCGAGTTTTATTCCTTGGTTAGTGCCGTCGGAAAGGAAAAGGTAGTTTCTTCTACCCATAATATTCTTATCGTCCCAATCCATTCCGCTGTATATTTTCAATGTGGTTTTAGCATATTGTGAAACGTGTCTTTCACTACCGGTTTCGGGTGTCCACTATTCAGGAATTACCTTACTGTCTACTTCCTTCTCTGTGCACATGGGAATTATCTTTGAAACACAGAGATTGGAATTGTAGTGCTATGTACCATCTGTGTCCGTCGGTTGACGAAATATCGGTTCGGAAGCTAATCAATCTTGCAAACAGAGCAGTCAAGGAATGGCGATGTGCGACTCCATGGTGGGCGATTTCAGATTCCTCACAAACTAGCTTTTCTTATCCAATTTTGTGTTCAGAATGTGCCGTCCATTTGATACCAACAACCTTTAGCTATTTACTGGAGTTTGCCAGTACTATGTGCAACGCAGTGGACATTGGCGATCTAATGATAACATCATGTTCTTGAGTGCCTACTTCCGACTGAAATCCGAGCTAGAACAACACACCGCGCAATGTCTTAATCTCGGTTGTTTTAACCAACTTATTTTTCGGTCACTCCCTAGGTTAATCTCTTCAGTCAAACAGCGTTTCACCATACCCAGTGCGTCGCATTTCACCATATTGGTGGGGAGTGCGCGTTAATGTTAACATAGATCATCGTTTCATCTTCGTTTCACACTGACTCATGACGGTTCTTTGCAAACGTATCCCTTTACCCTTCACCTTTAGCAGCAAATAGCGGTCGCTATTTATCTAGCTGCGAAGCAGTAATCAGTGCGCAATCTGCTCCTTACCTTGATTCAGGTTGAAGCCAATGGTTGTTTGCACTGGCCTATGCATATTTTTGTCCCTTATTGGAAAGAGTGCTCTCGCTAAGTTTCAAGTAGTTGCCCGGCATTTTGTGGCTACGTGAACACAGGAGTTATGGAAAAGAGCAATCACGCTGATTTTGAATGCTTCCATTTTATTGAATACAACTGATAACATCATGGACCGCCAGCACTTCTCATTTGTTAACAAAGTGTACAGTTAAACTTTACCAATCGGAGTTCAAAATTAGCTCGTGTGGTCCATCGGGTCCGGCGGGTTTTGTGCCATCAAGACTGGCGATTATACTGCGGACATCTGCTACATCGCCATCAGGAACCTTGAGTACAATAGGGGCTGCACAAGTCAAACTCGGCACAGTTGCATACATAATTGCATATACGGAAGCGACGTGCTCGGCCATTACAGAAGCACTTTCTGTGCTGGTGGTCAAAGGCTGTCCGACAGTGCCCTCTAAAACAGCTACGGCACTTGCGGGCACCAGGCGCCGCTTCAAGTAACCAAATGCTTCTTGGAAGCCGTCTTTGCAGAGATTGCAAACTCCTCTTCTAATTGCTAACGCTTTCTCGTTTTTCCTTGTTGCTTAAAGTCTGCTGCATTTTGTACACCCGTTTTCTTTGACATAGTCAGAAACCAAGATTTCGTTGTACATTTCGCGTCGCCGTCGTGCCAATTGACTATACTCTCTGTCATACAAATGCGACTTCACTGATCCAGGATGGATCCTGTGGCAGCAACAAGTCTTGTTCACTGCCGGCTCGATTTAGACCATTGAAGTCTGTCTTCTACAAATTATAATACGGCTCCGGCAGACGCGATTTTGGCAGTGGCCGCTCTAGGCCGACTAACACCATCGAGTGTTCGCTGCCTGCCAGAGGCTCCTGGACTTGAATTTCATGTACAAGTTGCTTGCAACTCTTAAGTGGTAGGTCCAGGAACAATGCAGGATTATGCGGTGTATCGCTGCTCGGTTGGCAGACAAGTTTTGCTGCCCCGGTTTCAAGAGCCATCTCCGTAAACTGCGCATCGACGTCACAGTGCCAGATGCGAAGTTAAACCTCAGACCACCAAATTCGAGGGAAGTTAAAATCACCAGAAACAGAAGGTGGTACCTACTCATGTAGTTTCAGGTATGCGGCAACCAATCCAGGCATCACCTTCGCGGGCTGCGATATGCAGCACTCACAAACAGTTCAGCCTATCGCAGGCGGGTCAAGTACCATAACTTTTGGCACAAGCCATCTTCGCTATGGTTGGTGTGTGCCAGTCTCCCGCATAGCGAGGACCGAATGCATAACAGCGCACCGCCTTGATCGTTTGATAGTCTGTTGCCCCGGAAGCACGAGTAGCCACTTATTTAGACTTCCTGGGTAGTGACTTTAGGATTTAAACAGATTTCGAAAAAGTTTAGTAAATCCGGATGACGTGAGGAAACGAATTGAAATACATCCTCACGTTTGTTCAAGTAACTGCCAACATTTGTGACGTCTACGTGCAGGCCGCAGTAGGAAGCGGCGGACGCGCTTGAAGCGTCATCGATCTGTTTATCCTGATTCGTCATACTCGGGAATCTACCCGAAAATTTATGATGGGGAGTTTAGTTCCTCCACTATCAGTCCACCGCTTCAACTACACGAAGCGGACTTCAGTTTCACTCTGTCCAAAGGATCCAAATCAAGACGAATATGTAGCTTCATACCTTTTAACCTACCGAGGAGGGATAGAATCAGCTTTGGACTCATCGCATCAATAAAGGTAGATCGAGGGGACCGTTTACCCCATCTGACAAAAATTTCTGGGCCCGTTGCGTATTAATACTACACTTCATTCCTGTTTAGGGTCGAATTATTCTTATAATAAATACCATTAGATGGAAAATCGTCGCATGTCAGATTCAATGGCATGTGTTTGGCCTTCGACGGCAGTGACTGTAGCATCTAGCGGCTGCAAATAATTTAAATCGGATTAAATTGAGAACAAAGTGTTGTTGACTTAAAAGCAGTTCGAAAAAGTTTTGTTAGCCCAATTCTCGTAAGGTTGGTAAATACTAAATTATCTGCTGGCGGTTCTTTCGGAACCGTTTGATTGCACAAGGATAAAAAGGTTTCCTTTGACGAAATGCAGTGGTGGAAACGTTACATGGCAATGCTTAACCCTAGAAAGTTTGGGACTTGAAACGATTGCATAAGAATATGCAAGCATCATGAGATTTTGTAACAAACGAGCGCTGGGTAAATAAACGATCCATTCAACAACACAAACGCTTACTCATATTTTCAGTCCAAGCTAAAAGTAATGTGGAAAACATAACAAAACACAGGCAAATATGGTATGGTATAGGTGTTTTATTGGTGAGTAATGCTTGGCGTACAAAATAACAGCTTTTATAAATTGCACGTATGTGAAACCTATTTTTCCACATGATAAACACTACTCTGGCTACTCGGTATTCCCTTATTCGTAAAAGCATATAGCACCAAGTTTGGCATGTCTGAGAGGCAGATTGATCTTGATATGACGTTAGCCGTCTGCATACATTACAGGTCAAATTTTATTCATAGTTTTGGAAAAATGAGCCACTTACGGCACAAGCTGGACTTAGTTTACGTCAAACAAAAAGCACGCAAATTTAAGTGACCCAGAAAATCATCCGCGCGTTTTAATCGGTGTTCAATTTTTAGCATACAAAATATTATGCTCCACTGTTTCTCTCCGTTTACTTTTCTTAAAATCCATTAAGTGTTTCTTCATTAGGGAGTTGTTAGTCGTCAATCGGTTGAGCTACTTTTCAGTGTTTTCTTCCGATGTATCTGCCTTGCCGTGCCAAACTTGGGAACGAATCACCGCCTAGTATCTGCCATAAAGCAAGTATTGTTATTGTCATACAGTCACGCAGTTCTAGTGAATGAATACGACCACACGCTATAACAGTTCTTTCCTCCCATTTAACTATTAAAGGCTAACGTACACAAAGTACTTGGCGATTTACCGCTATAAAACCATGTCAACGTCCCAAGAGTACCAAAATCTGTGATGAACCGTCTGTGTTAGACCCTGACTTCACCAAAGAAGTAATGGTCGATATTTTAATCAGAAATGCACCGCTTGGCTCCCACGACCACGTGACTCGGCAATCGCTTTACTTTTGCCACTAGGAATAAAACCATGGAAGCAACGAGGAGGCCCAGGCCACAACCACCATGATATATCTTCTCTGATTTCATAGATACAATGAACCGGACTTCCCAACACACTAGCCAGAAACTACCCGGACGCCAATCCACGATTCTCGTGGAAAGAACTACATTTCTTGCTCAGTGCCTTAAAGACAGGTTACCGATCAGGTCCGAATCGTAATTAGTATATGAATTTACTTTTACCTTTGGTAACAAGTGTATCAGAGAGCTCAATTTTTCCAGTCGTTTGGAACTCTCACCACATTGTTTCCCTACAACTCCTTATTATGGACAGCCCATTTCCCTTTGAATGTGCCAGAACCCCGGCTGCTTGTTTTACCTACCCCTTGAACATTGATAAACCATTCGACCTTGCTCCTCTAGCCCACCATCTATGGTCACTCAAACCCGCCTTACACATTTCGCTTTACACCCTTCATCATTTGATGTGCTAATTACCGATGTCCCATCGCAGACCTCTCAGGCATCCTCACATTATGCGCTATACAGACACTCCGCCAATCAGCTGTTCCGAACATGTCTATCTTCATAGTCAATCGATCTTCCAAGCTACGCTATTGGCGTATTTTGCCCTATCAGTCATTGACACATCAAGCGACTTTGCTTGGCATATGTCTATACGTGTAGGCAATCAATTGGTGTATTGGCTTGCTTCGAAGCGGTGCTGCCCAGTTACGCCTTTGCGCACTTGTTTGCCTTTTGTGATTATCTTTGCTTGGCTTTTCGATCGGTGTTCCGTGGTATCTACTGAAGTTTCTATTGCTTTCTTGTATAAGGAAACCGTTTGAGGTTTGTCACTTTTGGTATTTGTTGTTATTATTCAATAGCACCACAGTTGCACCGGCATTGAGTTTTTGACTTATCCCGGGGATTGCGAATCGGTTCCGGCCTTGAATTTCGATAACCGGTGGCTGCGCGTATCGCTCAAGGTTTCCAAGCGTTTTTATCGCTTACAACAAGTACCTCGGATACACAACAATCAATTTGCCTGAGCACTGTCTCGAGTTCCAGCGGGAAGGGACTACTAGAAATATAAGAAGTTCCACCCTTGGATATTTGGTGCAAATTGGGCAAGAAATCAAACAAATGGTGCTTTCAACCTTAGCGAACGCATGACATAATGATATCACATTGCGCTTATTAGGCGCCTCCTAAAGATAACCCAAGCGATAGCAATCAAGCCAGCGCAATAGTAGAGCATGTGGGGTCTTTAAATCAGCCGTGCCATTTTTAATAAACATAGATTTAACAATATCGCTATAGATGCATTTGTTCTAACGAAATACATTGTCAAACTACTTTCAAGGTCAATATTGTTGCCTCTGCCAACTTTATGAGTGTAACTCAAGATATTGCGCAAATGAAGATAGACCGTCTCGACCGGAAATCGAACTTGCAATGCTAGCCTTCCAGCAGAATGCAGTTTTAGATTATTCTATCTGGAAAGGTTTATATTTGCACGTTAACGCTGATCGTTTACTCAACTGACCCTTGTATATATTGTCCTTTATACTTTCATGCATATTTTTGAGTATATAATTTGGCTAGACCATAGTCGATATTGTATAGTGCTGATAATGTACCCATCTGAATACATAAAGCTTATTTTGACGACTTGAAGCAGAGGTTTGCAAGGAAGGGATACCGATATGATCTCCTATATTACAGTCCCCGTGACGAGGATCCATCTGTGTGCAACACCGATGATGACCAACCTTGGCTTTACTTATTTGACCACAAAAGTTTTTCCTGAAAATATCAACCAGCTTTGTCAAATAAGTCACATTAGGTCAGGTTTCATTTATAACTTGGCTCTCTTCAGCCAAGCCAATCAATTAAAATTCCGATTGAGTGAGCTGATCCAGTTAAGACTCTCCACCACTTTCGCTTCCGCCTTCATTAGCAGGAGCTTGCGAAAGTAGTTGTCTGATGTGGTTTCATGAAAAGAGCTCTCTTTGAAACCGCGATTTCTTACCTTCCCTTGGTTATTAGCCACGAATATGGAATGCTTCTGATAAGAATAACAAAGAATGTTTCATTCATAATTCCGCCACATTAGTTGTTTTAAACTTGCAAATGAGTGCAGCGACAAGGTAAATAAATTAGGCAACATTCAAATGTTGCTCGCATGCTTACTTAATGATAATAGATCAGACGCTACGCGCTAATCAAATGTTGCATCGGCCCATTTTCAGTGTATATATCGTGGTTTGGGGCGATTTCTAGTACCTCTCCTCTGCTTTACAGATCAAAATAAATGCAGTGAAAATAAGTGTATGAACAGCTCACGTTCTGCCGTAGTGTAATCTTGTAAGGTAAGCAACACTTTTTGGCCCATACATTATATCAAATAATAAACAGTATTACTACCATTTGATCCGTCTCGCTAATGCGCAGTCACGCATATAAGTGGCCAGTAAAGTTAACACCATTCGCTCGTCAACATTCCTCAGTAGTATGTCTGAGCTCGTTTAGGAGTTTCATTAGGTAGAACAATGTCTTACATCTAGAAATCATTTCCTGTAGATTTGAAAGGCTGTGAACCTTCAACCAGGTCATGGAATCCATCGTCGATGTGTTGGTGTGTTATCTAGAAAATTGTGACATTATTGCTCCCGAGCAACTCGGTTTACGTTGACAGCGCACGCACACAAGAAATGTATAAATTGTACGGAGTAGTTCGACCCGGTCAGCTGACGCTGGAGAGGCCGTTCATGTAATCTACTTGGATTTGTCAAAGGCATTCGATCGTTTGGATCATCCGGTTTTCCTTTCCAATCTCCAATATTAAGTAATGGGTAAGCTTGATCGCCAAGTTTCTGCAACAACAATACTTAGTGGTGAAAGTTCGCAGTTCATTAGCTAATCCCATAACATTTAAGCCTGGTGAGCTCCGGGGCTTATTTCTATGTCCAGGATTGTTTGTGACACTAATCAATGACCTGGGACGAAAAATCGTTTCATATTTCCAGCTGTTTGTTGACGACATCATGCTACGGCACCGGATTCAGGCGGATGCCGACCATCATCTTATTTCAGTGCAATCTGGATTTGTTACAGCATCTGCTACAGTTCAACGTAGGTAAATGCAAGATACTCTCCATACGACACCAAAGCACCTATGCCTTCAGGCTAGGAACGCAATAACACCAGCGATCAACCATGGAACTCGACCTTGGCGAGCTTGTTCAAACTAACTTGAGTTGTACCAAGCAATCCGCAAAGGCATCGAAAACGGGTAACCGACATATTGGCTTGTTACGCTTGGTGTTCGGACAAATAGACACCTCTGCTTTCAGTCAGATGCTAAATGTTTATGTTCACTCCATATGGAATACGCAATCCAAGCTTCGCAGTTATAGCTGAAGCAAGACCTTACGGCATAGGACCAACCTCAAAGGCGTGCTTCCAAATATTTTATTGCATAGCGCCACCTACCATACTAAAATGTTTGGGTGTATTCAGCTGGCGGTATCGCCGACTACTAGGCGACTTCATTATGGCGTAGTTGGTTAGATAATATCCAAAATATGGGTGCCACAATTTACTGCAACGCAGCAGTAACAGTAAACTTAGAGGCCACTAATTGAAATTGGCAGAAAACTACAGATACCCGGATTATCGTAGAAAATTCTTTTTTAATCGTATGTTTCAACGATGGAAAGTTGTCACCGAATCGGTTGATTTGCATTCGCGCCAGCCAAATTTAGCAGTCGGTTGGATGACGCACTCCGCTACTTACATTTCGTTATCTGACACTAATCTCCATCCGACTCTCGGAAATTATCTTGGATTTAATTTTGTCCATTGAAGCTATGGAAACATCCGTTGGGCAAGGCTGTGGCACCACATTTATTAACGCTTTTCTACAACGCACCAGAGTCCCCAGCGGGATTACAAAGCAGTGCTTCTTAATCCGTATAAATCCTTGTTTATTGCCCATAATTAAAGGCATCTGCTAAGGCTGTAGCTAGTATGGGGCTTACCTATTATGATCGGTACACGCAGCAATTAGGGGAATTACAGAAACCACGGACGAGGATTAAGCGTACAAAATCACAAGGTCCCTTATGGCATGGAATCTTAGAGCATAGCCCGATGGGTTTGATCTGACTTATATGAGACATTCATTTCCATTCTGAAGGCATCATTACGTGCGTCTTTGAAGAAAGGCAGTACAAATTACGTCGTACTTTGTGCTAACTAAATATAGTTCAACGAACATAGCTTAATCATTTTTAAACA
The DNA here is from genome assembly GCA_944474145.2 of Dicrocoelium dendriticum. NCBI lineage: Eukaryota > Metazoa > Platyhelminthes > Trematoda > Plagiorchiida > Dicrocoeliidae > Dicrocoelium > Dicrocoelium dendriticum. The sequence continues at coordinate 96,556 of CALYDF020000423.1, forward strand.
GCAAGTATATAACGATATTTCAATTGACTTGATTCCTTCCATGGACTAGGTACCTTAGCTCCATTAACAGTAATAAATCGGCCAAGACTTTTTGAAACACTAAACACGCTGTTGACGACGTCCACTCAAACAAGAGTACAAAACGAGTTACAGCCCCGTTACCACAGAACATTAAGGATAACAACTTGGAAGTTAATAGATCACAAATAACATCACAATGAAATACTTGAGTTGTCTGTACTAAGTTTTCCACCTGTTCGGCTTAGCACACTCAAAAATGCAGGAAAGTGGTAACTGCCAACATAATATAATAGCCTTGTGCACGTAATAGACAGATATTGTGCAAAGTCGCAAGAAGTTTTACAGAGCAAATGTTGCATTTACAAGCAAGGCACACGTTATATAAAGTACAGAGGTTCAGTTTAGTTATAAGGTATGTTAGATTCGCATAGGTATCTAAACTTCTGCTACACCGGTGCTTTCATTTGAGTAGAACAACCCATGTTACCTGGTGAAACTTGTGATATTTGCGGTGTCCAGTTGGGTAGAATTATTAGGGGTGAGGAGACAGTTGTAGAAAGAGAAAATCCCAATCACCTACTGTTTGGATACGGTCTCAGTGATCAGAATAACCGAGGTCTACTTCATGTTGACCTGAAGTTTCACCAGAGACTGCGTGTTGCAATCCATCCACACGGCGGTTAATCTTAATCAAATTTTGGGTATACGAATTGCGTATTTATATCGCGTTTTTAAAATATTTGCCAGCCAGTATGATCACTGGAATATTATAGCTAATCAGATAGGTTGACTTTGGGTCATGGGATCTAAGGAAAAGTCAGGTCAAGAAGAACCGAGTAGTATCAGCGTCTACAAGCTACGGATAAACTAACGACTTAACCAACTTGTCGTAATTCCGAGGTTCAAATGAAAGAGGTTAGCGTTATGCAATAAGATATAGAGGCTAATATATAATCCAAGTTACCACTATGAAGATGGCGCTAAGAGCAACAAGAACGATTTCTATTAACTTATCTAATGTATCTTAAGAGTGGCAAGCCGTCGTCATCAGGCTATCATAGCTTTTCATGCATCTGCTATTGGTGAAGTCAACGGAAGCCCACTCGAGTTCAGAGACAACGCTAGAACATGCGGGAAAAATTTTATGGGTAAAGGAATTTTAGGCAACTATCACGTGATCCGCTGCAGTTAGACATTTATAAATTATATACAAATCATCTACTCACAGATAATCAAATTGTTCTCATGTTCCGTTTCTAAACCCCATGCTTTGCATCAATGCTATACAAGAAAACATTGCTCTGGGTGTAATCCCACTCCACTACGTAGCATGGCAAGCGGAGTCACGCAATAAAAATACTGCCTTGCTACGCTAAAGGTCTGTCGTCGTCACGAAGTACGTAACAAGTATAAGACGCCGGCATCGTTAATCCTCAAGTTTGATTCCTGCTAAGCGGCCGGACCTTATTTATTGATGATTATCAATAGAAAAACGACATCCATTTCACTTTATTGCACATGTATGGTCGACTGTCCACGACTTGTCTGAGAGCGCGAATTATCCAGGATTATGTAGATCACTTGATGGAACAAAAGGCAGAAATAATAGCATGACCTAAGTGATATTTTAAGACCTGCATCGTTTTTGCGTAGAGCAACTAGCAATGTCGGTCTGATTCAACAAGTACGTCATTTTGGAGAGTTGCGAAATGTTGTAATTAGATTGCCTATCCCATTGAGACTCATCACAAATTAAGCAGTCAGAGGCCAGCATATATAAGGGAGAACATTGAAGCACGTAATCATCCATTCGGGAATCGCTAGTAGTGTCCATAGAATTACTCTCATTCATGCCGTTTGACGCCAGAGGTTCAGCAGTTGAAGTACGAACTTCAGAAAACCAGTCCCTTCCTCTGGAAATTAAAAAGAAGCACAGTGGCAGATAGTGGGCATAGGTTTCGTGCCCTGGATAGTTACTGTGTCATAGTGCTCTCACACATTTGTTGCTCGCACCTCTCAAACATAGGCGCCTAAGCATTGGCTCCCGCGTTTTAACCCGCGGATGCTAAGTGGAATGCCCAAAATGAAAAATTCCTGAGACTATGGAACAGATGTCCAGTGCTGTTTGGGTGTGCAGAGGCTATTTATTTAACGATGACTGTGACGAATCTACGTAAAAGGTCCCAAGGTCTGAATTCTCACCAGTCAAAGTGTGTCCATTGCGAGATATATGGTTTCTTCTGGAAGATGAGATTCCCAGCACTAAACCGTAGGACGGAATTTAGTTAGATGAGTTTGCAACAAATAAAAAATATGTATATTTTTGAAAATAGTATACAACAGAAATACCTGATAAGTCGGTAAACGTGGTTTACACATAACGATGCGTACCGATTTCAGAATTGATTTTGATGGCAAAGCGGAGTTCTAGCCCGCTGAACTAAATACACATCTGTCCTCTCTCAGATACTGTAAACATAATGCCATAACTATCAGTTCTAAGTCCTCCTAAATCCCAGTCAAATGTGATTCGGTCTTTCAAAGCACCGAATATAATTGTACGACAATCTCGATTGTCAGGACAATTCAAGTCGGGAGTGTGGATTAAGCCCATAGGACGAGGGATTTCTGAGCTACAGCACATGTTGTCTGCGTGATACAATGATCCATCTTACGCGCAATAGCAACAAAGCAGTAACAAAAAAATATGTGATGTGTACTGAAGACCGGATCGGTATAATTGCGGGTAAATTCTTGGATACCGACTTCTACTTTAAGCAGAAATTCAGCTAGATAAAGCTTGATGGAAGGGTGTTAGACAAGCGTGCGGCCACATTAATTGAAGTGCTATCATCTGAGTTTGGAACAATGGTTGCTGATGGGTAAAATCTTAAGCTTAACATGTCTCATAAGTTGGTACAGAAATGTGATGCAAATTCAAACACAAACGTGCGGACCAAATAAAAATCGCATCGGTTAATCGACAGGGCATTCGTAATAAAATAATAGGTAGTGGTGTTAAGGTGGTATCTTGCACAACGGATTAATAATTTGTTATGACTAAGGATAAATAACAATCGGAGTTTTAGGTGCGTCATGGTAGGTTATAATTTCCAAAAATCCAGTTAGTATGAAATTTTATGGAGTATCCGTTTTGTAACAGTGTATAGGGCTGAATTCTATATCCAATCGTTTTCTGAACATAGCTTGTGTAGGGTTACAGAAAATGCGTTCAGTATGTCGTTCCAGGGTTGGCAGATAGAGGAAGGGGAAATAAGTTCGTCGACAACCTAGACGACTGCATTTTTGACTCAGACTTGGGCTATTGCTCCTAAGGTTAGTGCTCGGATCGAGTTTTTATTGGTGGCGACATACTTGAATGGGGTCACTGCTTCAGCCATCACAAAGCACATGCTTACCACAGGATATCGAGTATATCCTGAGGAGTCGTTCACACTCCTACTGCGCGATCGGCGACACCACATACTTAGGATACTTGAGGCCATCGCTACCGGTCTCGAGTGACCGTCGCTGTGCAATAAGAATATGACTGTGACATTAAACCTACTTTGGTGGAGCAAGCTCTCGTCCATTGACGATCTGTTTGCTATTATGTTTGTTCATTGTTGCATATACTGTCAAAAAACATTCACAAAATGCCGACATTGTCGTAAGGCTTACGTCTTTTGCTTTACTTGTTCAGAGCTACAAAGGAAAATTCATGTTTCGGATCTAAAAATCCCATGGGTTTGCTAACCCTGCAACGCTGTTTCAAACTCAGTTGATTGTGCCCAAGTTTTGCCATTTTCAAGAAGACTTAGAAATCCCACTTAGCTCCTTTCACTTTTAATGCGAAATGTTCCTCTGGGATGTATTCCGACCTACTAGCCTTTCCGAATTATATCCCCATTCGCGCACCTAAGTCATCGCAGCCGGGTGAGCAATTCGATTTCTCTGTACGACCATCCTTTACCATGTTGACTACTCTTCCGTTTTGCATGATACTACCCAAATCACACAAATCTGTTTCTACACGTCAGCGAGGAGACCATGATTTATTTAATACTGAGATACCCAACTTACCCATGTCGCAAATTGTTTTAGCTGAGGCAAGATACGAACCTGAGAAGTCATCAGCTCAAACTGGCTACCTAGTAGGGTCGACTTGATAGTCGACAAAACGTTTTCTCCCTCATTGTGTCCCGTAACTGGAACACCCTTCCTACTCACGTCCTCTTCCACATTACATTAACGCTTTTCAGTAAGAGCCTTGCTAAACGCATTCCAACTTTCAGTACTTTGTGTGGTCCGTGTCACTCGGATGACAAAAGAACACAGATCAAACCTTGTATCTAACTACCCATCCCACAATATGGCGGTGAGGATACATGCATAAGTGTCCTGTGAGTGGCATGGATGTATCTTAATTGGATTAGTCCATCACATAGGTCAAATGGAGCAACACACGGGTGAACTTTCTCATGCCCACTATTAATCCTTACGGAGTTACTGAAATATAACTGCTATCCACACCAATTTTTGTGTGCACATCCCATTCCAAACCATTGTTATGCATCAGTGTATTTAGATCGGCAGACGTTTGAAATGCGGACATACTATTCCTTGGTTCATTCAAGTTTAATTCTTACTCTAATTATCTCACTGCAACTGACAACCACAAGCCTTTTGTTGCCAGTGACAATTCATTGTTCATTGTTCATAGGAACTTGAATGCGCCATTGAACTCATGCAAAAATGGCGGCTGCCCAATCGTTGCGCTGTAGCACGCAACGGAAATTATAACGTCGTTACCCTTCACTCAGTGCCTCACGTTCATAAATTCGTTACATTTATGTCATCTTATTGTTCCATCAATGACTGACATATAAAATTGCGCGGATGGAAAAGACCAAACAATCAGACCGCGTGGCAATCCTTTAGGCATGAACAAACACCTCTAAGTGAAGAGGCCCATCATAAATAAAATGTGGGCACTGTATGCTTGCCTCCCTACACCTTTTGTTTGACGAAACGTCCATGTTTCGGTTTGACCTCCCTATAACTTCTACACTGCTTTTCTCGATTATTCTAAGATTTAATAGGTGGTATCCTTATAAGCCGCTTTCTCCTATAGCTATAACCTGTATAGTGCAAACATTCTATGGGGGCCTGAAAATCCCCCTGTCTTTCTGAGTACGCTGTGTGGAACATTATAAAAATATAGTTTCCTCTTGTATCTGGGAGACGTAGGAAGTTTACCCATTCTAACCTGGACTGCGTGTGTTTGGGCCAATCAGAACAATGGAACAATGGAACAATGGTTTATGACGGGTATAAAAGCAATGCTTGACAGGTCCCGTAGGATGATGAGAATTAACATCGTAAAATTAAAAAATCGTATCGATGAAAGTACGTGTGAAATGCATGACTCACCAAGGGATTGGAGATGCACATAAACAAGTAATCCAATAGGAATTTTAAGTGGATTCCGTCCACGTTCGTTGTTCACTAATACCATCACCTCGCGCGCTTCCCGTTAATCGCATCGAATATCTCTTACTGTGTCCCGGCTGGCGACTGCACCTTTCAACTGGATAGCAAATTTTGAGGTGCCATAAGCTAACGGGATTGTACGAATCGACAAGAAACATGTGTCTTGTTTACTCATTTGCTTTTTATCGAATTTTACGTAGGTTTATAGCGTCCAATTGGTTTTGCTATGAGTATCCTTCATTATTCTTGAAACCATGCTACGTATCATTTTACCGGTTCCAATGTGATTTTCCCACTGCACGACCCTAGCACTAATTAGTATACTTTAAGCATCTTTGCACATCTTCTTTTGGTTAAACTAGGTATATATAACAGCACAGTAAAAACGAGAAAATCCTTTCGAAATCGAATACGAAATCCGTAACAACTATAATGCACATGGATGCAGGTGGAAAACGCATTAACCCCCTTCCCGCCCGAAATGACCACTAGGATTGTAGCTTATGAATACCAAGTTACAACTCTGAGAAACACAATTCATGAATTCATTATTAGGGGCCGTCAAGTTCTAGCATTTAGTGAACTGCTCAGTGGGACATCATGCGTTACGATGGACTGATTTTGCACGTCTTGTTCCTTCTAGCTACAATCAAATCCGAGGACCAAGAACATCTACATAGACCACAAAATGTTATTATCTTTAACGAAACGATTAGGCAAAATATGAACGGATTTAAAAATGCTATTCGAAAAATATGCAACATGAATGGAATCACCTGTGATTGTCTTAATTTGCAAAGGATAACCTAAAATCATGTCCAGTGCTTCTGAAGTTTGCTGACGACACGAGTTTCTCAACAATTATACGTGATAATTAATGATTGTCGCAAAAAGTAAATTTGGAAATATTGCGGTGAAACACTTTTAAACACCTATTTAAACGCCGCTAACCCAAAATTAAATTCATTCGGGCCATCGAACGCAACATGTAACTAATAGTGGAAGTTGCAGTAATGCAGAGATAAGTAATTCAGACATAAAAAATTAACAGTGGCATGCAAAATAGATGATGACTTGCGTTTCACTTCTCATATCCCTCCTTGTAGTTTCCAAAGCCACATCATTGATACACCGCTTTTTATAAGCGCAAACCAAGCTGGTATTGTATTTAGTCAGGAGACACCTGCTAATTACACATCAACCACCTGCGTAACTTCTACCAAGCACTGGTCTATACAAAGTTTGTATTTAGGATATAATACGTTCACCTTTATACGCAAATCTAAATCCGACCGAGGAAAAATTGAATGTAGCAGGGAGCAACCTCAAGAATTATTTCCAGTAACACTCGAAGCGCAGCAACTCTAATGCGAGCGCTACAATATTGTACAGATAGCCATCTAGATGAGATGAAACAATGTGCACGATTTCAGCCTTCCGCTGACATCAAGGAAGATAATATCAGAACAAACAGCAGAAAGCGGACCCAATATTTGCCCACAGTCACTTGACTATGACACTAAAGTACACAACATAAACTGGCAAGCACGTAGAAGTAAAGCGCCGAACTAAGCAAAATAAGGATGGTAGACTTAGGTACTCACACGCACAAGACCCAAACCTCTATCTGCCTCGGCTCATAACCCAAGCAACACCATCCTTACAAAATTGAACCAGAAACGGTATAGTCCGATTGAAAACAATTTTTGGGTTCTGCATCTCCCACTTATGTATACTGCGAATGCACTTCTTTATATTAGGCAGTCGTAGTCTCATGCGTCCTCCCCAACCTGTCGATCCACGTGCATTGATGAGTCAGAGCTTGAGCAAAGTGCTGTAGAACCTATTTCATCCAGTCCAGTACAATGCAGAGTTCAGTGTGAAGTAAATATCACACAACGCAACTTTGTAGATACACGGAGAATAAGTTAACTTTGCCTACCCCTTCTATACCCACATTACTGTGTTCCTAAATTCGGTCAATATTCTCGCTAGCTTTATTTCTTATGAATTGGCTTTACTTTCAAGTCATATGTTTATGAATCTCCTGCTACTTTTATTAGTAAAACTTGGGGCACATCATAAATTAGTAACAAGGGATGAAATATTTGCTTATCACAACTTCCATGGAGATGGTTTCACAATCATGAAGCGGCTGTGCCATAATTCATCGTAATGGTCGTATGGCGGTTCACGCTGATCAAGATACACTTATTGACCTGAAAGATGCAGTGTGGCAGGTTATTACATCTAATGATCTAGTGGGTTGTATCTAACGGCCGGTGCGAGTTACTCAATGTAAAACACAGAAGCTATTGAATAGGATGAATACAAACTCCAGCACCACCAAAAATTCAAAATATATTTACGAAGATTTCAACACAAGGTCACTGCGTTTCACGTGGAAATTATCTCTCGTATCCACCTCATTGACTGGACCCAGCACATTAGAGAACCTAACATAAGTAACACTATCTTAGGGTTCATATTCAAACTGGGATGCCTTGCGCAGTTTTATCCCTTGAAAATAAACTATCGGTTTGTGATCACAACACCGTACTTTGTAACATGACTATTTAAGCACCGTAATAAGCAAAAGCTGTAGTAATATCAAGTTGCAACCTATAACAAGTTTCCTGGCACAATTTTAACTACTTTATTGGTACCATGAGATAAATAACCTATTTCGCTATTCAATACTCTTGAAAATATCGGTCAGTACATGCACCGTTGAATGCAGGTCATCCGTGTGCTTACATTGGAACAAAATATCCAACCAGCCATAAAACAAAGATTTGTTGAGACGGGAAATGGTGATGGGTAACAGGTAAAGGGAATCACAATCATGAGGCAGGGAGTGGTAAGAAGGCAGTGGAGGATAGCACTTTTGTAAATCTGCTACACTCCAGACCATATTTCAACAAAATATACTCCGCTCTTTTAATGTACTCTGAGTTACCCTAGCCCGTTTTATCTGCTATGAGAGCATTACATGAATTACAACGGTACGCTTGCACTCTGCCACTTCGGCATCTTGAACTCATAGTGGTCCTCCCTGAGGCACCTGGTCCGAAAATTCACCTCGCACTTACGAAGAGACAAAAGCCGGGACACACGCCTCTTCCCATTCGCAGCATTTTCTAAAGCATATCTTTCTGACACGGCGCTCATATACGCTCCCCCTTTCATTCCAACCATTACGGTTTTTATTAATACCTCCTTGAAATTTTGCAACTCTCTATCGCCTTCAAGGGCCTACTATCACGATTGCATGTATTTGAGAATACGCCGTTTCTATAGTTACAGCGCGCTTTAAGCCATTTCCGTTTAGTATGCATTAGGGTGAGGTATTCATCGCTCCCTTTCTTCCAACATAACGTGGCTAAATGATTCGTCCGCCACAAACTTCGATCTTTCCTGTTCAACAGTGTTGCTGGCGCTAACCTTGTTGTATTTGGTCGAAGTGATAGCATATCATTTGACGTAAGAGGAAATTGATCACTAAAGTCTGTCAGCTCGACTAACTGGTTCCAACCAAGATTTTCTATCCACAATTTTTGCGGCAGTGACTTTGTGGGCATGGTTCTAGGAGCAACTAATCCGAGGGGTTCATATAAGAAAGCTATCATCGATAACATTGCCCATCCACTACGTCGAAACTGAAAGGTAATGTGCCACGCACCGAGTTATATTATGTATCTAGCGTGCCATGTATCAGTCTGACTTCTCCAAGTATATACGCCAGTTGAAGAGCTCAGTAAATGGTACTACTTTAAACATTTCGGTGCTGCTAGATTCCCACTTTCGAAGCTAGAGCTCTGCAATGCAAAGTGTTTTCCGAATCTAAACGAAAAACTGGACGGCTTTCGGAAGAGAAGACAACGAAATCAAACAGTCGTCAACATACAATCCATTCAGATGGCATCTGACACTCTTCCATCATATTGATTTCTCTACTTCTCCGTTGCTTGACTTAAAGCAGAACTAGCACAAAAAGGGAAAGAAACTGCACTATGTGGGTGAGCGGTCATTTGATACTTCAAAGTATCAGATTCGCAAATACTGCCTCTCAACCATAGGAAACGCAAGGCACAGCGATCTTTCTCTGAAACTGCCAATTGCACAAACATCTCTTGGATGTCCGCAACAACTACGTCTCTCTCTTTTCCGGGTCTCATCAAGGCTCCTATAAGATCAGAAGTGCTTTCAGCGCCTTGTAACAACTAGCCGTGTAAAGAAAGGCCTTCGTTTTAGGCGGCGCCATCGAATACGACCCACAGCGTACATAAATTTTGTAAGGATCTATTAGAGCGTGATGGGTTAGAAACCACCTGGGAATATTGCTATGCTCCAATTGATTCGATGGAACAGGCACGGAATACTCGTTAATTATAGTAATGTATACGATTGATGCCTACCTCTCATTCATATATTGATTAAGCTTCAGACAATTTCGCATACCCTTTAACAACTGCGAAACTATCTCATAGTTATTAGGCATCCATGCCTGGGAGTTTCGCCAGGAATGATTGATCTCAAAATGATGGTTTATCACAAGAAAGGAATTCTGCGCAACCTACAATGTAGCCTTGTATTCCGCTGAACGTTCTTGATTCCCTGTTTGACAATCTATGCAGCTGCTTTTCATTTGATGCTTGGTCGATTAGGGAGTAATGCACGGAATTGGTGACCGTTTTACACTTTCCCACTGACCCAAATATCGTCCAGCCAAGTAAGGCTTTTACGGCAAACGCTTGGTTCTGGCTCCCTAATCGTTACTGTAAATGCCAGTGTGCCTCGGGCACGTCTGCGTCTATGAGAATTCGGACACAGCTGTTCGTATTTGATTTAAGGAATACATCTACTGGTGTGCCAATTTCATCACGATAGTTAAAATGGGTTACAATGACGAGTTTTGTAAAAGAGTAGGCATGTCTAACGGAAATTGTATCTGTGTCGTTCAGTGATGAAATCATGAAGTCGGCATCCCCCTACTGCATGTGAGGACGAACTTAATTTCCTCGTGAATTCTTAACGAGTCGGTGTGATTCAGATGCCTGATTGTTTTAAAAGACCTTTCCCTAATTAGATAATATTCGAAGAATTATCTATCAGAGATTACGTTTCAATAAGTGCCAACGGAAAATCTAATCATGCTGCTGATACTCCTAAACACACCTACTGCTGTGCATCGGAGGTAGAAGCGCAACTGCGTTCCTTGGTCGGGAGAGTGATGTGTCTTGTCTCCAAATAGAGCAGTGGAGGATGTTGTCCTCTAGAAAGCGCACTTTGCATCCTTCCTTTTCTTGACCGCACACAATTCTGTGGCCTACCTAAAGACACTTGTAGCATACTCCTTTGGCTTTAATGAGATTCCATCTGCTAGGAACATCTGAAGCCGGAAAACTCCGGCACCCGGCTATTGCCTGTCCACTATCACAGGCCAAACACACTTGTCTGGGAGAATCGCTTGAACTCGTAGAGAGGATGCGGCTACGTCTCGATTATCACCTGTTATTCATACATACGCCGTGGCGTATTTCCGTAACGAAACGAGATGCAATTTCGCCGAAGCTACCATGCAACTCGAGCTTCAATTGATACGAAATCCGCCAAATTCTTGTGGTGGACTTTCCTTACATCGCAACTAATGGATTCAGCTACACTTGTTCATCTGGTTGGTTGTATACAGTGCAGCAATGAGATCCAGAACGGCAGTGAAATGCAGTCATAAAGGGGTGATATAACAATTACCTGTTTTCAAAGACAACTTTTACAAATATTCCGAGTCCACTGAAAGTGGTCTTAAAGTAGGCAATAAACCATTACTTAGTGATTTGGCCACTATATGGTTTTGCACACAATAATTGCGAAGAACACATATTGTTCTGTTATGTGCCTTGCCAGGCGGTAACATAACGTACTCGCTGATGGTCTCCTTTGCACGACCATCATAAAAATATATTATCTAAAGTAACCTATGACAACTGTCGAAGATCCGACTTTCGATAAAGTATTCTGTCTGCTTAAGCATTTTTTAAAAGGCAGCACGGTTACCAGCGAAATACTCCAACTGGACTCTGGGTAAGTCTACTGGATAGCAATAGCCTTCCCGTAAACTGTCAGGAGAAAGGTTAAGACCGGTCACCTCAAGTAACGACCTACGGCTATCTCCGGCAAACTGATCTATCCGTTCCTTGCTAACTACTTTGATCAACTACGACTCAAAGGCCGTTGAGTAACCTTAACTTGTTCCATTTCCAAACGCAACTTAGCCATCTTTATTTCGGTTTCTGTCCGGATTTGCGAGTCAAAGAAAACCAAAATTGCCTCCTCCCTGGTTCTTGATTCTCAGCTGTCTCACGCCGCTGTAAAAAGAACAAACGCGATACTCAGCAATACTGTTGTGACATTAAGTAGGGTGCATAACATACTAGAGCCCATAAAGAGGTCAGCCAATCCGGGCACAGACGACATGTTTCTGGCTGTCATAAGGCTCTGCCGAGAAAATATACTTTATTATTAAACGACATTAATCGTTTCATATCTACTGCCTGCATTCTACCTTAGTGAAAACAATCCATCAGAATGCTTAAGCACAAAGTTGGCTCGCGAAACAAAACATCAACTTGCCACCGGATAAATTACAGATATATTACTTGCAAAATCGTAGCAAACTATTCAAGTATAACTTAATGCAATTTACTACAAGACAGAGCCTGATTAATCGATATTAGCTTGGTTTTCTCTCCAGGCGCTCCTGCGTTACCTGCCAGTTACGTTCCATTGATCAAATTAGGAATATTTTTGACAGAGAATTGACAATCATCGCAATATTTTTGGACACGCAGAAGGCTTTCGACTGCACGCCACACAGGCCACTTTTTTCCATGCTAGTGTGGTATGTCATTTAAAGCCCACTGTTAAGCTTATTTTAATCATACCTATATAATGAAACTCAAAGATTCAAAAATGGCTGGCAATATTCCACGCCAAACAACTAATAAAAGTAAATGGCCACATTATATTGTTGCTCTTCCCAACACTGGCACCCCAGTTCAAGTGCCAGTGTTGGGATGAGGAAGACTATAATGTTTCCATTTTACTTAGGGTCTTTGTGATCGGAATGACCGAGATCCACCTCAAGTGAACCAAGGTTTCAATAGTGGTTGCTTGTAGCAACCCAACCACTAGCGGATTCTCCATGTTCAACCTTGAATAATAGGGTATGTTTTATGTGTTTTGTGACTATTACATTACCAAATATACACAAAAGAAACGTTTGCAACCGCAACAAGGACAGACGCCCGTTTCTGCTTGCAGACGACGTCAAACTGGTTTAAACATCTCATTCAGTCTAACTACGACAGCGTCTGAGAACCATACGCAAATGGCACCATAATGAAGTTCTCAGCAAGTAAATATCTATTACTTGGGTATAGATGCACTATCCAGGAAGGCTATGTCACGAATGCCGGTAACATGATCTCAACCTTTGATTCCGCAAGTAACTTGGAATTAACGTATTCTAACTCTCTCAACGTTTTGCATCTACAATCTACCAACTTGCAAGAAGCAAACATCCGTCCGGGTACATCACTATAACATTCTCCCTTACTGAAACACAACGAAAGCTTTTCAACATAATCGTGATATTTACTCTGGAGTATTGTAGTATGATGCACAGCCAAATAAGGCTAACACATCAGCTGTGGATATTGTCCAAGGAGTATTTAAAAAGCTGGACATGAGGCGCTGCCAAACACTATATTACTCTGATCGTTGCCGCCACCTCCGTTTAGACCATTATTCGCTGAGAGGATTGAATTCAAGGTCATTCTTCTTTTTTGCCTTGGAAACGAGCGCATTCTCGTGAAGTTTACTGCATTTGAGCTAAGGGAAACTTCCATCCATCGCAACTGTTATGCAGTTATCCGTTGCCATCATAGCCTGTTAGTCATAAAATCCCACTGACTTGCTTTGCAGTGATTTATACCAGCCCACGGCACAGATTATCACTACCTGTAGGCCCGAGGGTTAACCATGCCACCTAACAAAATCCTCCATAGATTTTTTTCACTATCCTGAATGTGCTAAAGCCACCGCTCCAAACAATCACCAAAAACATTGCCAAAATTTAATCCACATCACATCTGAGCAGCGATTAGCCTGAAGTCAGCTTTTATTCTTTAGCCTTACCTATGAATGTAAACAGGTGTCTCTGCCAGCTACTTCCCCCGGCTGCAATTTTATCTGCTGCTAAAATTCGCCACCTAGGAAATTTGCTGAAACGGTACGAATATTAATGTCTTTGCTTTTGAGTGATTGGGTCTATACACCGTAAATAATAATCAAGATAAGAACTATTATTCTGTTTTGTGTTTTGACTCGCGTAAACCATGACACTACGTTTGTGTACTAATGGTCGCATCTGTTTAACGGTCGTAGACAGCCTTTTGGTAAAAATAAGAATCTATTTTCGCGTTTTGGAGTACTTGCAGTATACGTTGTATTGTGACAGACGATTTCAATTGTAGTCTCGGTTCACTTTGAATTCAGTCTCTGCTAATAGGAGCACTGGAAGTTTCGTCCAATTGAAAGGATTTCGTGTGGCTCTTTTCACTCCCTGAAATCCACCCCCAATTGTTTCGTCCTATTTTTTACTCATGGTGTAGAGATGGCTGAGCTGGGAGTGAAACTCAGAGCATAGCGCCGTTTATCGCTTGCTCCATGTACTAAATAAATAGGAGGCGATAGTGGTGACTCTATAGCCGTCGTGAATATACCATAGTTAATCTTTATTTTCTTCATTTAGGTTACCAACACTTTTGTACTATTGGTCTAAATTAACGCCTTAAGCAAACGCAACTTCAACGCGCTCGCGTCGTGCTGGTTTCATTTGCTACTTCCTGTGCTTGTGTGCTAATCACCTGTTTCCTGCAGTCGGATAGATAGCTCCGATTCATCACAAGCCATCGAACTGACGGTTATCGAAGGAAGGATTATAAGGCGTATAGGTGATGGTTATAGAACCCTGTTATTTTTCTTAGGTCGAAGTTTGCCTCGAAACTCGAACGTTTTACCTAGCGTTTCACTGCAATTTCGTCGGACACCTCAAAAGAAAAGCGGCCTTATTGCAAACCTATTTGCCATCAGTAAACAGAGGCCTGATACTAAGTGAAGATTAAATAAGAGACAACCTGGTTATGTTTGATAAATTTATGACAAAATTTACTGGGAAAACAGCGCGACATTTTACATTTCATTCATACTTGTCGACCACCGCATTGTACATGTTAAGTAAAGCAAACAGATAAGCTAAATAGACGGTTAATATTCTGCGAAATATTTAGCGCAATGGCAAATTCGATATTCCGCTTTTGCATCGTATACCCGGCAAGGTCGATGCGCGAAATTTTCATTTTCATTCATGCTTACCGAACACTAAATTGCTCATTTTAAATAAAGCGTACAATTAGGATGAAGAGCTTTCGTTACCTACAATGAGACGGTTTAAATTTTGGGAAGTATTTATGTAAATGGCTGTGTGGAATTATCCGTCTCTGTGATATTTACATATTGGTCAATTTCATTCACAAAATACTTTCTTTAATAAAATGCACGGGTCTCAGTGTGTTAGTTTAAAAATTTTGGCGAACGGCGGTTGGTATGATATGTGGTTAACTCTCATGAATAGCGCTCATGACCTTGTGTCCCAACGATTGGAAAAAGTAAATACCTTGGTGGCAATTTAGCATTATTAAATTCGCCTTCTAGTGATCACGACTTGAACAAATATCCCTTGTCTGACTTGTTCGTAGGTGGTAAACAAAATATTGTGTTTTCGAGTGAGGTTTATACTGCACAATTAATGGCTTGCGAATATCGCTTTAGACTAAGGCAACTGTGCACAGAGCAAATCTGTAAAGCTTATCCACTTAGCACAGCCAGCCGTAAAATTACGCACGTCTAAGTACCGGCGACAAATCAGCACTGACACTTCGATAAACAACGGAATGTTTTATGGTAAGAACTTATGCTTGTAGATACTTCGGTAAAATTAAAGCAGCAATGGAGAAAGCAAAATATATTGGGCATTTCTACTTTCCTATGCCAGTGGAATGGTGAAGTCTTTTAAAAATTTCAACTAAAATCCTGCTTCTCGTGAGTAATACAGATTAAAAATAGCCACTTCTAGTTTCAAATGCTATGGATATAGCGTCTAGCCATAGGACGTCGTCATCTCGCAGGCTAACCACTGTCAGTGACAGTGGAAGACAGATGGTGATATATCTCAGTTAGTTTGCTAATTATGTAGCCTAGCCAACGTCCCCCATGAATCAGTGGCTTAAGCTGCTGTCTAGTTGACATCTGCCTCTAGCGGCCATGGGTTCAATCCTCCTTAGAGGACCGAGAGAATGCGCACACCTGATGAGACCCAATAGGGCGTAACTCGTCCGGTGTTTTTCTGGACCAGGCTATGCTATGCGGCTTGTGAACTATTTGGATGAGTCTTATCAGAATTACAATTAGATTCCCGCTACTCGTGAGTTACACAACGTATCTGTTTGATCAGCTAAATTCGGAATCTAGATCTTGAAGTGCTTAAGCAATTCACTCGGATTAACGCACCCCTGTATGCTCACTATCTCAAAGTACTCAGTTAACACAAGTAAAATCCTCAAGCTTCATATTCACTTCCAACGATATCACAATCCTAGCTGTCTCTTTCCTCTCGCATATGAATTGCTGCAAGCACAGAAAGCTGATCTGTATTCCTCTAAACTGTTCAGCAAACTTGCGTGTAACTTGTCTGATTTTGATTGATGGCTGCAATTGCTTCGTCCCATTTCACGTTTCTACCCCATTGTGGTATCCGGCTACTCCATGTCATCTCCAATCTGCTCTAAACCGAACTGAGAATGCTCATGTTCTGCTAGGAAATGACGGTGTAAGCACCTTCTGATCTTCCATAGATGGACCTAGTGCATCCCTGAATAACCCCAAAGAATTGAGAGGCTTTCATGCGTTTGCCTGTTTTCCACGTGAAAATGGTCCGTCTCTTTGTGGGGATGGAGTCCCGATAGCAGGAAGAATAAAACTCACCATCCGAAAATGTGCACCTCAAATATTTCCATTACGCAAATAGCGATGCTATCCAACACATTTAAACTAGCTTGGTTACTAATTAAAGAAAAAACTGAGACGTTTATACTATTTGTCATGTCATACTATCCTACTTCCTGGATGTAACTTCTGTCTTTCCGAAATTTTTTTCATTTATTATCATAAATTAAACATAGTAGATATGCCAAATCGAAAAAATACGAAAACAGGATCTCGAGGTATACTGCAGGATGACATGCCTGAAAAGAATATACAGAATATGAGAATAAGGACGATAGTTATCATGCAACATGCTCTTCGTAATCCAAGTATTTCTGACTCTTGGCAAACGCGCGCAAACGCATTAGTGATTTCAGTACGTGAAGAAAATCTTAACTATAAAAAGCAGTCCATGATGAAACCGCAGGTGCTGTGTTGTGTTCTCATACGTTAGAACCAAATTGTTTTCTTTACTTGATATTCACGGTAAACATCAAAGTAATTGCGATATTTTATCTCTTTCGATAACATATGTATTAGTTAAACTAAGCAAATTATCTAGCATTCAGTTAAGGCAATCTGGAGTTACGGAACGTGTAATTCTAAAGAGATATACACCATCGGATAACATAGAAATAAAGGAAATATATGATTGACCATTATAACATTAGGCCAATGTATTTATGCTGTGTTTAAGGAAGAGTTTAGGTGCATTTTTCTGGTATATCTGCGTAGCACTTATGAACTCCCAAACCAAACCACATTGCGAAGACGAGAGTTGAACGTCAAAAGATGCATTCCTATGGGTAATACCAAATGTTGGAAAACAGCAAAATATTATCTCAGTGTTTCACCAAGAGGCTAGTTAGGGAGCAAATTGAGCGACGGATAATAAGGTAAGAAACCAGTTGCGCTGTAGTGTGCCACATTGTGCTGATAAAACCAAACTAATGAACTCCCATTCGTAGCATTAATTATGAAAACGAGAAAACGCGTAGGTATCATGAAATTTCCCAATTCACTAAAACGTCTATAACATTCTTCCAGTTTAGAGGATGGACCTACGTGATACTTGATGATCGTAGCTGTCAGCATGGCTATTTGGTAAAGAGCCCACGTCAGCTATTTAAAATCAGGCTGGATAGTGTACTACAACATTTGTATTATATGACTTGACCCCGTTCATAGGGTGACAACATGCGCAAAAATGCATCGACCTAAGCATCCCATAGGAAATTGGGGTAGACAGAATTTCCTGTACATAACATGGTAATTATAACGAGTCCAAATGTGCGCATTTTATCTTGCTAGCAAGCTGTTTCTTCCTACTTATGTCTTTCACACATGACTTGTCAAGCCTTAGCATTTCGGCCGTATGATACCAATGGTCCATTGTTCCTGCACTTCCATGTGCAGCTGACAGGGTAATGCAAAAATGTGAATGGTTCACCAAATGTATATGAATGCTGTACAAAGCGACGTGGCTTTTGTGCCTTAAAACAGCTTTTGGAGCACTGCTCAATGTCTTGGAGTCCGGGAGTTGTGATCAGATTCAATGAAGTGATGGTGTGGTGCTCAATGTGAGGAAGTACAAAACAGCCTATACAAGTGTAGTTCTGTTTTCTGGTACCATTGGGTCTGTTAATGCTAGGATATGTCGTCGAGGTAGGAAGTACCAGATTTTTCCTAGATCTTAGGGAATCCGAAGAGAAAACATATGCTACATCGGTCAAACAGTTATTGAGTCCGTTTCCTACCACGACAGTTCATGCATCAAAGTTTACAAGAAGTAAGTTAGAGATAGATAGAGTACCGAGTTAAGAAACGAGTAACTCTGTTAGACAGGCGGAAACATTTGCGCAATCAAGATTAGTGAAGACAATTTGAAGTATGGATTAATTTAGCTACTCACTGTTCACTCTCAATCAGCAGACTTAGAGTAGTCCGGAAGTGTACCAAACTCAGGTGATTTGATCTGCTGGGTCTCCTCCGTGGTGTGCATTTCAGCGTACCTTTGCCGGATTCTGCTTTACTATGCACTGTTAGTAGCTGGTATGACAGTAGAAGATGAGCAGAGCTATATCACAGGCAAGTGTCAATCATGTATTGCGCAGCTGTCACTCACGGCGAAATGGCACTAACTGCTGGCATCCGGATGTCATAGGGCTGGGACCCGGCACGGGTCCGCTAAAAGTCGCGCGGCTGACGAGACCCTGAGAGTCGGAACACGGGCATATCTGTCGCTTTTCCAGACAAGCTTAAATCTGATGACCGAGTTTGATGAAGTATATCTAATCATGCCATATTCTCAATACACGTTAGTAACCTTATATATGTAGAAGGTAGTTAGTCATGGAAGTGTATCCTGTTGCCACTGGAGAGCCAAAAATGAGGCTCAAAATTCTTGAGCCAAAGCTTACTAATAGTAACTTTTCGAAACTAAACCTAGGGCTAGGTAACGTGATGTGACACCAGGGTTGTCGCTCTAAAAGTAAACTGCGGTTTTCGCAATTCCAAGTGAACATCTGATAGAAGTAAATAGTCAGTACAGGTATAGGTTAACGTTTCCAATAAGACATGATAAGTGAATGTCATGTCTTAAGGAACATTTTAACGGTGTTTTGTGGGTTTTTAACGGTCAGAGTAACATGAGAACCAAATTCTCTCCAGCTTCATTTTGTCCCGGATTACACAAGACAGGCATTCTCGTTCAAACATTCCACATGACACCAAACATGCTTAGAACGGCTTCAAACGGTTTTCGGCCGTTAGATTTCCAAAGGAACTGTCATAGTGCCACAAAATACGGAACAAGCTACAGGCGGCCTTATTTACTTGTCACTCGAAAAGGAAGTCAAGGAGTGGACGACGCCCAGCTTATCCCGATTGTACATAAGGGCGTGTTCAGTCCTGCTGATCGTATACTTTTCTGGGGACACGCAACTCGTGCAAATTGCGGAATACTGCCTTATTAATTAGCAGAAAGTTTAGTGTTAACCCTTCTCATATTCTATCCACAGCGTGCACAATCGCGTCTAGACTCCTAGAATTTTCCACATGTTACAGTTTTGCAAACAAGCTCAAAGGGTACATCGTACACACGAATAAATAAGCGACCAAAGATTGTGAGATTTCACGGAGATTTAGTTACCCAAATGATACGCTTCGATCTATGCGTGCACACCAGTTTATTCTATCCAAAAATGCGTTTCTTTAACTAACCAATGATACCAGATAAATCATAATGGCATAGCTTTTGCCATAGTTTCCTATGGGGTAAGATGTCAAATACTTCCCAACAGTTATTACGCAGCTGTCACACTGCGTAACGGCTACCAGCCTCGTCATCCGAACTTTGATATGCAGTGAAAACATTAATCTTAAAGCATTACCCATTACTTTCTGAGTCTGGGATGTGCACTGCTGAGCAGTTTAAAGTTGTTAAGGTGACTGTTCAACGGAACTCAAACCAGTTCGTCAAAAAATTTGGACTAAGATTCTAGTAGAATCAGTTAGTTTATAATTGACAAGCGGACATCCGACTGAAAATCTGCAGTATATTTGACTACAGCTGCCTTCATTTAGAGGATATTATTCGGTATTTAATTAAGTTTAAAATATGATGGTCAAAAGATTGGTTGTGTTCGCGGCAAGTCTAGGTAAAATATAAGGGAAACAGAATTTTAGACTAGGTGATCGAGATGGATGCACTGGTAGCCGCATCTTATAGACTTGTGTCAATTGATCTCGTATTCAACATTTTTAAGAATTCACCCTCTCAGCTGCACAAAACATGTCCGGCTACCACCCCCGAAGAATACATGCTTCTGGTAACTGATGCCTCCATATTTGATGATCTACTTCATGCCGACAACTTAGTTCTCCTCGCACAAGTTCTTATCCGCTTCGTCAGCTCAACACAATCGTTTTCTCTATTCTTAGTTTTTATACACTTCCTTCGTCCTGGCTTCATAAATTCATTGGAAATCGTCTCGTGACCCATGTCCGAGTTTAAGAATGGTCCCAGGCAGCTGATCCAACATAGATTTTAGTCCCTCTTACCAGCAACTTTCTTTCATCGGGCATAATTAACTGGTCTCTCCTCATTAACATCTCTGCTCTTTCTTAGACTTTTATACGTAACTATTCTCTTCGTTTAATAATTTTCTGGCTGCGTTTACCATGCCGTTGTCCTGTTTTCACAGATATCTGCTTCCAAACAGCAACAAAATATTTGCCCTTCTGGTGGGGCCTTCAAATTCGGTCGTTGCTGTTCCGTTGGAATACCATTTTACACTACTGACTGAGGATTTTGTAATATTATATGCATCTGGAAGACAATTTGTTTTCTTCTGAAGAAGTATCATGGGCAATCATGTCCTACACTGTCAACGCTTTGATCACCTTGCGCGTTACTGCCTGGAAAGTTGAGTCGACGGGAATCGCAAAACTAAAACTTTGGGGTCATTGTGCGGTAGATCTAGTGCTCAAGTGTGACCATTGTTAAACTGCTGGTGATCAGTGCGGTATCGATATATAAAACAGCGATTAGAAAGGGCGTTTTACTATCCTTTTCTCATAGGTACCGATCTTAAGACGTCATAATGTAAATACCAATAAACAGGGCCAGACTCATAGAAATGCTCTAATATGATTAAAATATTTTTGGTTAAAAATCCCGCAACCACCACGAAATAAACATTAGACAAATGTTCGCTTGCTAAATGAAATGCAAATAAATGCACTTGTTATAGTTGTAGAAAGTTTTAGCGCTCTGTAACTGATAACCCTTCAAATCAGACCACAATTTTCCCAATGTCCTGTTACGTATATAGGTTTTAGAACATAATCATGCCAATATCGCCACGTTTACTTGCACACTAATATGTTACTGTTATTAGAAAGAGAAGCCTACTGTACGTCCCAATATGGCCATTATTTTTTCCTATTTTGGACGTCCGTAGTGGCATGGAGATTTCCCTGTATGATGTGTAAACTAATACCAAATTAGAATTTCATCTGTACCTAGGAGAATTAAGCACTGAATCTGTCGCTTGCCAACAACTTTTGTTTATATACACAAACTTCCGGAATTCAGCCTCCACAGTCCGGCTCCTACGTTACCGGAACATTCTTTCTTTCATTTCCCTAGTTAGCTTTGTTTGGGTGCCGTTTTAGCCAAGCGAGCCTGTACCCTTCGACAATAAATGTGTACCTCGTCTTATTTTTACTTGGTGTTTTTCTTCCCAACGGTTTGTTGTTTGTGTAAATGTGGCCTGCGCAATTCGATTTCCCTATACTTGGTCACCTTGCCTACGGAGAGTTGCGGTAAGCCCGGTACTAACCTTCTGTTTCTAGATTGGGCCATATATCCTGCTCGTTTTCTTCATTCTCTCTATATTTAGATTGGCTGGTTTATTTTTGCTAACTTAAGGTTTTATACATGAACGTTGTACTTTCAGACGCTGACGCCAAAATTAGTGTTGTACCGTACCAACTCGGAGTTTTCATGAAAGAAGTCTGAAAATCTGGTTTGCTGGACTCGAGTCCATGTTTCGTTGTGTTATGTCAGAAACTTCAAAAATCACCTCATCGTCGCAGCACTTCCTCCGCAAATTGTTGATGATTTCGATGAAATTCTAGGTCACTCCTAATCACAGAAGACTTGCGCGGAGAACAAAGCTGCCGTTTTAACAGCAACTAGTATTTCAGACCGCCAAAGCTCCAGCAAGTTGCCTAGCGAAACCGTGCTGGGTGATTTGAAACCATCTCAGTTCCTGTGAAAGCGGAAGAGTCTAGCCAAACCACTCACCGTTGATAATTCGTTTCTTTAAGAGATGTTGATCAGCCGCCTCCCACGCGAGTTGTTTAACATCCTTTACGCTAATGTAAACATTTCTCTATGTCAGATAGGCAACATGGCTGACCGTATCTGGGAAGCTTAGAGACAAATCGCGCACATCCAATCAACGTCGCACGATAACATCGCGCGGTTAGCATCAACCGCTGCTACGTTAAGCAAACGACTCAGGGAAATAGTAGCCTTAGAAAATACCGGAAAGAACTGCTTTAGAAACCGATTTCGTTTCTCAAGTTAAAAGTATCCTTCACGATCCCCGTCTAAGATATCTAACAATTGCTGGTAACACAGAATACTTGGTGAGAATGCTAAATCTTGTAGCACACCCTGCTCCTTCTCAGCTAAACGGGCCGAACAACACGTAGAGATGACGGATTTTGCTAATCTCCACAGTCGCCTTTTCTTCCTCAACAATTGTGAAACGTGAGTTCCCTACTTACTGGATACTGGCGCCGAAGTTAGCGTCCTTCTCCACGATAAAAGGAACCCGAATGAGAGGGTGATACTTTCACTGAACACAGCAAACGGAACCAACATACTTGTGTACTGTCAAGGCTCGCACACGCTTAAGTTAAGCCTAGGACGCTATTTTAAATAGATTTTCCTCGTCATAGATGTTCAGACGCAAATAATTGGCTTGGAATTCCTGCAGTATCTCGACTTGCTTGTGGACGCGAATCACCGCCGTTTAATCGGTCGTCATACGAACTTGGCAGTTATAGGCATTATGAACAACATTGAGTCAATCAGTCTTGTATACGCCAACAATCGAGCTCACCAATTGGCCAGATGTTTAATAGCAAGTTTCCACAAGTTTTGGGTGTAATGGCACGGTTGCAATCCACAACCAATGCTGCAAATCATCGAATGGTTACCAAAGATCCGCCTGTATTCGCCAAAACCAGGCGAATGAACCCCGAAAAGCTGAAGATTGCTCGCTCAGAATTCGCGCATATGCCTGAGCTAGGCATCTTACGCCTGTCTAAAATCCCGTGAAGCTCAACACGCCACATTTTGCCTAGAAAGTCAGGAGACGGGCGTCCATGCGGTGATTATGGCGCGCTCAATAACGCAACTGTTCCAGACCCCTATCATATTCCTCACAATCAGGACATCACGGTCAGCCTGCGCGACAACAGTGTTTGTGAAAATCGATCTGCTTCGTGTTTATCACCAGGTCTCAGTCGCTGAGGATGATATATTAAAGACTGCCGTAATCATACCGTATAGGCTCTTCGAAATTTTGCTTATGCTCTTCGGTCTTCGCAACACAGCCTGGAATTTTCAACGAGTCATCGATTCCATCACTAGAGGTGTCGATTTCATCTACCCTTATATCGACGGTATGTTAGTCGCCAGCACTTCCTAGGAATAACACGCGGAACCCGTAAAGATCCTTTTCTATAGGTTAGCCGTCGATAGTATCACAGTGGAAGCAGAATATTCGTATTTCCGCAACCCTCTGTTGATCAGCATGGTATACTGTCTTTAGACATTAGAGTATGCATCATTAAAGACTGCAGTTTCCAAAACGTTGGTCGCTGTTCACCGTTTTAACGGTATACTTAATCACATCCAAAGTTTTTCCACGCTGCCCTGATCTGTTAAGTCCACTTACCCATTTGCTCACGCACGTAAAACAGCAACGTTGTGCTGACCTCTGCTGCCGCCGAAGCATTCGAGCTCAGCAAAATGGCCTTAGCCGACTTCCGTATGCTTCAACACTTTATTACTAACGCTCAGCTCAGCGTTGTTGTTGACACATCGGACATCGCCATTGGCACCATCCAAAAGTAATGCACAGATAGATACTGAAAACCAGTTGCATACAACACCAGAGGCTTAGAACTTGCCAAACCAATGCATAGCACGTTCAGACGTGAATTGCTTGTTGTCTACTCCACCGTCCGACATTTCCAGCACGTCCTTAATGGTAATACCTTCATTGTCTTCACTGACCGTAACCTGTTTATTCACACCAATCGAATTCCATCAGCTCGACACTGACCACATAAAGTCCGTCAGCTAGATATTGTGGTCCATTTTTCTACTCATCTACGACACATCGCAGTTCATAAGCAAGTCGTTGCTGAGGTACTTTCTCGTGTCTCTGCAATTAACATCGTCGTGCAAGCATTCGATCTATTTGCTATGGCCGCGGCAAAACAAGTCGACACCGATTGTCAATCCACCTCATCAGATCGATCTTTCAAATTCTCACCGTAACCGCTGCCGCCATCCGATGGCACTATTCTTTGCGACACATACACTAGACTTACTCGTCCAATAGTTCCGGATTATTTTCTTTGCAGTTTCTTCGACACACTTCACAACACCGCTCATGAAGCTATCAAGGCCACAGTTAAGCTCATTTCAGAACGGTGTGTCTGGCCTGGCATGCAGAACGACATTAGGATCTCGGCACACAATTTACTAACTTATCAGAAGGCCATGGTACAGTGACACATGTCCGCTCCAATTTCCAACCGTTTCGCGCATGTGCATCACATGATAGTTGGACCGTTAGCACCGGCTAAGAGAATGGTTTACATCCTGATCATGATAGATGGCTGCACAAGTAGGCCGAAGCCTATTCCGATTTCAGACTTCGTAACCCAAACAGCCACACGAGCTTTCCTTTACTGCTGGGTAGCTGCTCACGGACGCTCTGTAACCGTGACTACCAATAGATGCCCACAGTTGGATTCTAGCACTTTCTTAGAGACGCACAATGTGCTAGGCACTCATCGTATTTGCACTACCGCCTACCAGCATGCTTTGAATGGTATGGTAGAGCGTTTCCACAGGCAGCTCTAGGTATCGGAACTCCGAATTATAACGGAATAGCTGCCCAAGGTACATTTCCTGATGATGCCAAGTACACTTTCTACTGGATTGGAACTCCCGATGCTGCATCACGTATACAAGACGTCGGAGTTGCAACTGCTAACCATCTAAATGTCTGTCTTACAAGGGTGCCTACGGTATCAGTTAACGGTTGCTATCGCTTCGTGGATGCCTCAGGCGTGGTAGGTTCGCAGCATTTATTACCACGTATGGTCTCACCATGCGTTATCCGGATGACAAGAAAGACCACAGTTACGTATAATTGGTCTCTGTTATAAGGTCTGCGCAATACGTGCCAGAATATTTCCACTAGGTTACTTTAATTCACTGCAGTGCGTGATGCCACGGTGTGGGCTAAGATGATTGGGCTTCACAGAATTGGGTTAGACAATATAAACAGAAAATTCTTCCTTACCTTGTGTGCCACATGCATTGAGGATCGCGAACACTCAGTTCGCTCGGTGCACTAGTGATATTGCTACGTAGTCCAACCACGGAATCGTCATGCTCACTTACTGGACCACGCCATTGCACATCAACGGGACATGCGTGAAGTGCGCAAAACGCGGGTTATGGGTGGAGCTGAAAGTGGGACTGGTCACAAACCGGTGCGCATAAAGTTCTACGTCCATATCTAAAAATCGTCGTACTTTTCATATAGTACCAATAGGAAGAAACACAACGTCCGCGCCTTTTACAGTGCTGATGAGGGACAAGCTCTGGAGGATTCCATGACAACCGGCCTTGGCGAAGACAGCTCCTTAACTTGGGTCAACGTTCTATTGGATCACTTGAAAAAACAGGTGGCCATTGATACGGAAGCGACAAATTGGTGTACAAATTGCATGCGGCCCGACTGGGTGGAGGAAAACAATACGACGTTTGAGCCATTAGTATGAGCAATCAACGCGGCGTACGTTGCATCCGAGGTTGGTCTTAATAACGCGATGCAGAGCAATAGATTTTGCCACATTCGTAGGCAGCTATTTGGTGAGGTGCGTTAGCTAAAAGATGTATGATGGACAACGAAAGCTAAACAGATGGAATCCTACGCTGAAGACCGTCAATAAAAAGATTTCTATGATTGCTTGAATGCAGTAAGTGAAGTATATAAAGGACTACGGAACTGGTGCCATTGCTACACAACCTGATGATATCTTGCAGATGTGGCACAGACACATTGACGTCTTCCTGAATGATCGACCTGAGTTTGGCTGGGTGACGCTGCACAGGTGGCAACGCCACAGCGTACTACCCGAACTTGGGGACACACCGGAAATGTCGAAACACAGTGGGCGCTTGCATAATAACGGAAGCGAAAATGCGCTGATGCTAATGGCATATATCCGGAAGTACGGAGGACAAGTTGTGCTGCCTGCACTCCATCGTTTGATGGAAGCCGTCAAGATGTAATGGCAAGGGACCGCAGGGTTGAAGGATACTCTTGTGCTTCTACTGTGCAAAGGAAAGGGCAGTAAGCAATACACCAAGAAGTATCGTAGAAGCAACTTGCTTTGCCGAGTCGGCAAGTTTGTTGTCCGCACCCTACTTAATCGCCTTGTAAGGCATATACTTAAAAAGAACATGTCTGATGTGTAAGGAGGCTTCCGCACCAGCCGGAGCAACATCGACGTGGCATTTGCCGCACGTCATCTACAGGAAAAGCTCGTGAACGCTGGGGAACGCTGTATTTGCCCTTCGTCGCGTTCACCAAAGCGCCTGTTACTGTAAACCGTGAGACGTTGTGGCTAATTCACTTGTAGTTGGAAGGTCGCAAAACTGTATTAATCTGATTTAATGCCACCATACTGCTATGAGAGCACGAGCACAACGGAGTAGACAGACTTCAAAAGACTTCGCAGCTATGTTCGGTGTGAAGCAGGGAGGCGTCTTATCCCCTACACTGTTCAATATCTATCGGACTAAGGTATGCATTCAACACGCGTGAATACGGTGTGAAGCTACAGCATCGCATCGATGGGATTTGCTTAACGTCCGCTAAGTTGGAGCATGAAGCCTAGTGCGTGAGAAAACCACCCGTATGATGCTGTTTGCTGACGACAGTGCGTTGTTCGCAGATACCGAGGAAGGACTGAATTGTATGACAACTACATTTGATTATACGGCTACCAAGTTCAGACTGAACATAAACACAGGCGTGCCTATATGTCTATTTCAGCTAGCACCGGGAGTAAAGCCGATGTTCAACACGGAAATACGGATTGCAGGTTTGTGTCCTGCAGAACACGTCGGCATTCGGCTACCTCGGGAACACGTTGTCAAACAATCTGTTGATCACTGATGAACTGCGAGCTACTGCAGGGAAGGCGAGTGCAGCTTTTGGGAAATTAGAACATCGGGGGTGAAATAATCATAATCGCACTGTCATAACCAACGTGATGGTGTACAGGCCCATGGTTCGCTCGGTCTTTATCTGTGGATCGGAAACGTGGACACTGTACGTAAAGCATATCCGGTTTCTGGAACGATTCCATAAACAGTCTCTC
Source organism: Dicrocoelium dendriticum (assembly GCA_944474145.2). Lineage (NCBI taxonomy): Eukaryota > Metazoa > Platyhelminthes > Trematoda > Plagiorchiida > Dicrocoeliidae > Dicrocoelium > Dicrocoelium dendriticum. The sequence continues at coordinate 124,390 of CALYDF020000423.1, forward strand.
TGCTGGATGCTGCGCATCCATTGATCAGCCAGCGTGCCTGACACGTGATCCGTCGGAGCGACGTGTACACAATGGACTGCCTGCTACTGCGGTGACACCTCAGTGACTCGGACATGTGCGCTGTATAGCTGCAACGAGATTACCGAAGCAACTGCTGTATAGGCAACTGAGTGCCAGCAGTTGGAATGTAGTCAAACCAAAGTTGCACTACCAAGAAAACAACAAAGTTAGTTTGTCCCATGTAAATATTCCCCCAAGCGGTTGGGAGATGGCAACGAATCGCCGCACCTGGCGTGATTTCATCACGCGTACCGTTGCCCAAATGCAAGAAAGACAGCTGGTGCAGCGGGAAATTAAAAGTACAGCACGCATACATCAGCTGCCGGTGGACTACAATTTTTCGGCTACTCCCACTAGGAGCTGTATTGCACTCGGCTATGTGGGCTTTAGCCCAGCCGGTCCGGTCAGTCATCAGCGAAGCCATGATGGGCTATGCCGAACAGGGCAAAAGCCTGACTAAGCACCACGGACACAAATGTTGCCCTTGGTGGGACAACTGAGAACGAACACCATAACTGACGTGTTAGTTGACAAATGCAGACGATGCACGTTAAATCGGCCAAACATTATGGAGCAGTGTGAGACAGAACGGAATCCCGTTCCCTTTCAACATCGGAGGCAAGGACCTTTGCACTGATACTACACTAACTCCTGGTGTGTTGCAGCGAAGCGACACCCACCGTTATTTTCTGTAAAGACGCAGGTGCTCTGTACCTGCCATAATGGTAATCCGAACACAGACGCTCACATACCATTGCGCTTATGCTGCTTTGGGTGTGACATATATCATGCTTCTTCCCCGCAGTTGGACTACATAGAATACCTGACCTTACATTACACTTAACAAAGCCACCCAACACTTTACCAATTACAGTATCCAAAAGCAACCCTTCATTGATTTGGTGGCAGATTTGCAATCCGATGTACTTGTCCAAGTTGGACAATTAATCTAAAGGTAATTCTTATGAGATACTCAGTGGAAAGTGAACACTCCCGGTAATTAACCGACAACCTATTCACATGATGATGCTAATGTTTCATGTTCTGTTTCACGTAGTATTCGTTAGATTGATTAGAGCTATAATTCCTCTCCCCCACCTGCCAACTTGATCTTAGCTGACCTTCAGATAATAAGCTGACTTATACGCACCACTTCCATTCCGACTTGAAAAGTTGCTTACCCCAACTAAATAAATAAGATAAATAAATGTTTTATTTCTCGAAGATGCGAGAGACTATTTCTACACATGGAAAGATCAACATATTTGCAGCTATTTTCATTTAGTCCCCTCGACATATTAATTCGGAATATGCATTAGGTTATATCCGTGTCAGTCTCGCACATGCACGTTGTTCATGGTAAAGTGCAGAAGATTCTATTTCGGTTATATCCTCCGTTAACGGATGCCCCGTCAACCTGGACCAGCACCGCCTGACCAGAAGGCGGAAATGGGATGTTCTTAGATGAGCTGCAATGTGTAGTCCGGGAGTAGGGTGGAGCGAAAGGAACACACGTAATAACGGCGAAGTATTCTGCGAGACACCCCAACGTGCACCAACGAAAAACAGCACGACACGAAAGGGACGACGAGAAGTGCAAGCACGTCTATTGTAGAAAACAGCGAAGGGTATATCTAAGAAGAAAATAGGGGGAACGAAGTACAGCTTAATTAAACGCTTCCGATTCGTGGATTGTGCGACAACATTCCTTCTGACGATTTTCGGCCAGGACATTCATTGCGTTCACTTTGGTGTGGTCTGCGAATAAAAGAAACAAGAAAAGGTTACAGCTCAATGTAAGTTTAAAAATCACTCATTAGGGAGTAATTGCCACTACCCACTCCTCCCCTGTCAAAAGAAGAGCTGTCCTCAGTGCTTATAACATCGGCGGCTGGTCCTCCTTCAGGCGGTACTCCTACTATGTGTTCAGGTGCTGGGACGTCAAAGGGTTGTGGTAAGGGTGAGAAATAAGAAAGTTCATTGTTGTGGTGCTAGGGTTTCAACTGATTGTAGTGAACAGTTAGTACATCCGGGTTAGGCTTTGCATGGTCACGGATTACAAACACATTGCTGGATCGCTGGTACACAGGGTTGATGAAGTTTCGCCTGCATGCCGTGTGAAGGTCTGGGTCTGTGTAGCAGGACATAAGCACCGACATCATATGCCGGTCACTGGGCGCCTCGATTGTAGCATGTCTTTTGATATTGTTCTGAAGACATGATATTTTGGTGAGCGGATTGGAAGGCGTTACGTAACAGTTGCCTGAGCTTCCGGACGTATTCATTATGGTTGACTGCTCCTTCTCGCACCATCGGAAGGGTAACATCCACTGGTACGCGCATCTCGTGACTCAGTTGCAGGAAGCCGGGGAGAAACCTGTGGAACTGTGCATCGACGAACGATAGGCTAAGAGACATTTTGGCAAGCAGTTGTCGCACTCACCAGCATATTCGTGTTCTATAAATGCGCACAACATACGCTTATACGTCATATTGGTTCTTTCGACCAGTCCATTATATTGAGGGTGGTAGGGGGTCGTTCTCGTTTTGACTCACCGAATAAAGTGCAAATTTCCTTTAACAAATAATGTTCAAACGCGCATCGTTGATCTGAGTGGAGGTAATGAAGTGCTTCCGTAACGGCAGATCCATTCGTTTACAACGGCTGAGGCAACTGAGCGAGTATACTGCCGTTTTAGGGGTACGGCTTCACATCATTTAGTAAAATAAGCGACCATGAATACTATGTGGCGATTCTTCCTTTCTTAAGTGTCAAAAGAACCATACGGTCGATGGCTATTCACTGATTTAAACGTTCTACAGCTAATGAGCGTAATAGAGCTTTTAGTGTTTTGTTGCCCATTTTGTTGTGCTGACCAATGTCACAATGCTGACAGCAAACGGTGAGGACATTATGTAAAAGCGGCCACCAAAAACCTATGCCCAGTCTCTACATGTACTCGTGCAACAACATCTTGCGCCTTCGATCGCGGAACAACAAGTTTTGGAGGGCTGTCCTGACTAGAAAGCACAAAGAGCACATCGTCCACAACTATTAAATTGGACCAAAGGTTCCATAGACTCCTGGCTGCTGTTGACTGCCCAGCCATTTCCCGTCTTGTTGGTTTTGGTCCACCGGTGCACTGTCTACTGTAAATTACTGCAAACCTGGATCAGCAGCCTGCAACGTACCCCCGTGGTCTGCGCCGTTGGTAAAGAGCAACACGGCGATCTGCTCTTCACTTGATAGTCGTCGTGATAATTCTTCGGCATTGTCATGTTGACGACCCGAACGGTGTTCGCATGTGACATGATTTTCTTGTAGTCGTACTTGCCATTGAGCCATCTGTCCCAGTGCTTCGCGGAAAATTTGCATCCATTGGAGAGATCCGTGATCTGTGCGGACTACGAATGTACGGCCTAACCAATAAGGTAGAAAATGGTCCATGAAATAGACCAGGGCTAGGATTTTGCAGTGCCTGTTAGAATATCGCCGTTCCCGCTTATCCTGTTGACGATTAGAGTAGGCAATCACTTTTCTTTCCCGTCTCGACACTGCGACAATAATGCGCCTATGGCTCTGTTACTTGCATCGGTGACGAGAGTAAAAGTTTCAGAATTTTCTGATATATCAATAAATGTATGTATAGGTGGCAATACCAAAGCATACTTCAAGTTTTCTAATGCCGTTGCACACTCATTGGTCACACAAACGGTCGACCATGCTCATTCAGACGATGGAGAGACTCTGCGATCGCGTCGAATCCTATAAGGAACTTCCGATAATAAGATGCTAAATCCATGAGCTGCGGACCTCCTGAAGTTTGGAGCGGGTCTGCCAAGTAATTATGCGCTCGATCTGTAGGTTCGCAACTTTGCACCCCGCGTCAGATATTTTGTGGCCAAGTAATACTACCTGCTTCCTGAGTAGTTTACATATTTGTTTTAAGCGTCAGCCCAGCCTCAGGGAGCCTATTCAGTACTCCGGAATGTCGCTGGTGGTGTTTGTCCACTGAGCGACCATGGACAATACTATCGTCAAGGTAGTTAAAACAACACCGTGAAAATGAATCATTCAGCACTTTCTGCACTAGCCTTTGAAATGTAGCTGGAGCATCAGTGAGTCCAAATAGCATGGTCACGAACTCATACTACCCTGAAGAAATGGCGAACGCTGCCCTTGGCTTATCATCTGAATACACCTCCATCTGCCAATAACCGGAGGTTAAATCAAGTGTGGAGAACCACCGGGATCCAGCTAATGCAACTAGAGTAGAATAAATCTTTGGCAAAAGAAGGAGTTACGCTGACTGATAGCATTCAGTTTGCGGTAGTCTACCCATAAACCGAGTCCCCCATCCTTCACTTTAACCAGTATTATCGGAGATGCCCAAGGAGATGATGACGGCCGAATAATATTTTTGTCCAGCATGTCTTTTATCACCTCATCCAGATGTGGTTGGTAGTGAATCGGCGCACGTTGACATGTTTTCACTATGGGGGGATGATCCATCGATTCTATTCGGTGTTGTAACATGTTGGTACTTCCGAGATGATCACGATTAATGTCGAAAACATCAGGAAATTTGTCCAGCAAAATAGAGGTACTAATTTTCCCCTATACCATTCAGCTCCCACTACTACTCATCTGTAATCAGTAAGCCGAACAAACTGCTTATAATGCCATAAGATAATCGGCGGCTTAAGTTTGTTAAGCTCGTCGCTTGGTGAGGGGGCTACCCTGTCCTCTGCACGGCAGTAACGTGTAAGTCAGTGGATAGTGAGCGGCGCTATATCACATTTAGTAACTTATTCACGATGGTCGTTGCCGTCCCCCGTAGCTCAGTGGTCTCAACCACGGACTGGCACGTTGCGCCAGTGTCCATGACCATGTTGGCATGACGACTATCTATTCGACCAGGTATGGTGAACGGTGCTATGACGGCGTTGTAAGTAGAGAGACACATGGGTAAAACAGTACATGAACTTGACTCACCGAGGTTTGTCCTTGGCTTTAAAGGGGGGTTGTGCCCGCAACGTTGGGCATTGATGCCGAACCTGTGGCAATAAGGACAGTTTCGGCGTTTGCGGGTAGTCATCGTCTGGTGAGCTTGTTGGTGAGAAGAATCATGAGCAGGTTGAGCACTCTGAGAAAATAGGTTTGACTGCAGTTGTGATTGTACTTGTTCCATACTTTCAAAGCTGATGGCGACTTAAATAGTCTATGACAATGACCGAGGCGGTTTACGACGGAATTTGGATAAGAGTTCCTGGTTGGTGACACCGATGCGGGAACTTCATAAAACTTCTTTCGTGAGTTCGTGTTCCGAAAATTCTGACAAGGCTTTTGCGGTGAGTTCCCGAAGGTTTCCGACGTATTGGTGAATACACTCCGAGGGAAGTTGCTGCCGAGCATAGAACGACTGCAAGAATACGGCCGCCGTGGTCCTGACCGAGTACATAGACCTTAAATGGAACCATAGAGGTTCCAAAGAGTTGTCACTAGGTAACCGACAAGCCAGCAAGTGGCGTGCTGCTTCTTCATTGAGCAAACTGGTAATATATTGCCGTTGCTCACGTTGACGCACCTCCGTCAGATATGTGAGCATTTGCTTTTCCCACAAGTCGAAATTATCACCTGGCGGAAATACATTAGGCTGACGCAAGCCAGGCTGGCTAGTTCCAGAGAAACACGTTTCAACTAGTGAACTGGTGGATGCAAATATGGGAGGTTATGTTTATCAGAGTGATCCATGACGAAGGCACATCTGACACTAATCTTGTAATGTGTAGTCCGGGATTAGCATCTAGCGAAAGGAAAAGAGTTAATAACGTGGAAATATTCTGCGAGACACCGAAATTTGCACCAACGAAACGCAGCACAACACGAAGAAGATGACCAGAAGTGCAAGCGCGTCTGTTGTAGAAAATAGCGAAGCGTACAGCTAAGAATAAAACTGGGAGAACGAAGTACAGCTCAATTAAAAGCTTCCAATTCGTGGACCGTGCGACAATATTCCTTCTCACCGTTTTCGACCAGGACATTCATTGCGTCTACTTTGGTGTGGTCTGCGAATATAAGAAACAAGAAAACTGTACAGTTCAATGTAAGTGTAAAAATCACCCCTTAGGGACTAATTGCCGCTACAGAGCCATTCTTTCAAACGCCAGCTGACACGCAATCCAACTTCATTGATCGATTAAAACACGTTCAGAAGTCCCAGTTTGTAGTGCAGGCAAAGAGCAAATAAAATAAAAAAGTATATCAAGATTGGTAAGGAACGTCTATGGTATGATTGCCAGTAAAATAAATAAAGCTTCAATATCTGGCAAAGAATTATCCAAACCTATAGACATTAGTTTGTACGGAATATATTAAATTTGACAAGCGTTCTTTTGATTTCCCCAGTAGTTGTTTTTAGACATCTAAATTTGCGGACTCATGCCGGAAGCCCCATTTTGTGAGAAAGCTGGTTCAGAATGAAACGAAGATTCTACTAGCAACACACCCGGGTCCTAAGTAGGATTATAATGAAGTGTCTTGTTTGTTGGATGACAGCATTTTAGTGCGACGCAGCAATACTAGGAAAAACGAACTAAATGCTGGCAACATAATTTCTAAATTGTCAAAAAATGCTTAAAACTGTGGCATAGCACAACAATATTTGTGGTCATGAGTTTTATTGAAAAGCCTTATGGCCCCTATCATCCGCATTATTACGACATACAATAAGGCTTAAATGCCTCACCAGCTATAACAGTTGTGGTTATTCTGAACGATGTTAACTTTTATTACGTCAGGCTAAAATACGATTAATAGTACACGCGCCGAAGTTAACGTCTGTAAATAAGTAGGAACTGAGTGTCCACCCATCATTGAGCCTGAGATTTAACAGGCGCATGGTGGGAAATGCCGTCAGGTAAAAAGATAATTTCATGGATATGGCAAAGATAGATTTTGGAGGCAGTCGAAAATCCTGAAAGTCCGGCTATTCGAGATGACAGGTGCCACTCTGACACACGGTTAACTTTTCGACCAGGTTAAATAAATATGAAACAGAGAAGTGCAACTTGATAAGAATGTAAGGAAAAGGATATGGCTTCTCATTGGCATTAGCAGATGGCCAGGATACAAGCTTGATAAAAGTTAAAAGATGGTGAGGGCCAAGATGAGGTGAAGTGTAGTGGCAAAAACCTGGTTCACATCTGTTGTTTCATCAGAGGAATAGTTACAGAAGCATCCGGAATATGGTGATATAGAGTACAAAGTTGAACCTATTTTTTAAACCAAGGCAAGGCAAATAAGGAAGTCAGATGATCAGTAACCAGCGGAGAACCGTTAGGAGAGTCAGTGAAAGGAAGCTAACCGAAAGCTTCTAACACTAAGCAACCCGATAGCCCAAGTGTGGCAAATAAAATATTGAACATAGAAAAAAGTAAAATTAAAAGGATAGATATGTTGGGTCAAGTGACAATGTACAAGGTGCAATCTAATTCGAGCAGCATTTGGAATGCGGTAGATGTGTGGCTGGACCAGTACAGTTCTATGGGGCCTTCCTCATAAATATCGTCTAGAGTTGTAGATTCGTCCAATATACGTAATACATCCTCTATGGTGAGGTGGTTGAATAATTCAGCCCGTAATATAGGATTAGTATTGTTTCATCTAAAAGATTCCGGCAGCTTATTCCATGACGTTGTATACCTAATGTGAAAGAATTTGGCGCGCAACATTGTACGCACTCTAGGGACGCAAAAGCCTTATGCGGTTTTTCTAATTGGATATTGATGGAAAGTGTCAAACTGGACAGCACCTGGCTCCCCAAAAGAGGTATGCGCTAAAGCAAACAGGACAGAAATATTAACCTTAATTCTGCTCCACTATCGTGGTTCTAGCTTCAGCAGTTTATACCGTTGTTGATACTTCAAGGATCCAAAGCATAGTAAAGGTTTGGTGAAAGAACGTTGTATCATTTCGAGATTGATTTTGTCGTACATTTCTAACTTTGTGAATACTATCGGGCAATGTTCTAAGACTGGATGGGCATATGCTTTATACCTAGCTAGCCTCAAGTCTTTTAAACGTAACGTATGGAAAATACATGCTACGATAAATCTCGTTTTGGCGGTGACATGATGTACCTGTTCGGAGAAATTCAAAGAGCTTGGGCAGAGAACTCCGAGATCAAGAATCGTTGTGCAGCAGGTAATTGGTTTGTCATCTAGCTTCAGTAGATTATTACTAAGTTTGCATCGGAAAAATAGGGTTTTACATGTGCCAACAGAGAATGTCATTTTCCACTCTCGGCACTAGCGCTGAAGGGCGAAGCGCTCCATCTGTTTTATTTGAGCACCGTTTGGATCATTCACGCTATCAAAAGCGAACACAACTTTGATCTCATCAACAAAAGGAAAGAGTCTGCTAGGTCGAAAGATTCGGAGAATGTCATTTATGTATAGTAGGAATAGCATTGCGTCTAAAACTCTTCGTTTTATGATGCCGCTGGTTACTGGTCTAGGAGAAGTTACATACTTTTCCGCTCTGACACATTGGGTGCGTGTAGACAACAGGATGACATCTATGCTAGTAATGGGTTAGAAAATCCATAAGAGGTCAACTGGTTAGGAGCTTTGTATGGGGTACGCGGTCAAATGCTTTTTTCCATTTCTAAGAAGTGACTAACCAACGACTGCCCAGAGTCAGCCAAATCGGTTACGTAATCCAGAAGTTTAAATTGGCAAGTTTGACATTAACGAACATGAAGGAATCCACGTTGTGATCTGTCGATCAGATTTTATGAATTAGGCAACACCATGACTCTTTCTTTGATTGCACTTTCCATAATACAAGTCAATTTGTAAGTATGGCTTTTGGCTTGGTAATTCGATAGCTCGTGAAGTTATCCACCTTTGTGTCGGGGTAGGATAATTGCCCGCTTTCACCCAGCAGGGTATACACCAGTCTATGAAAAGATTTAGAATATTGGTAGCCCGAAAGGCTTGCTCAGTTGTTGTGGAGTTCTCCGAGCTGCGCAACTTGGTGGCAGACATTTTGCCAACATTCGAGGTGGCGTCTTCAGTGCGGGAATGATAGCAGGTTAGTAGCAGTAGCTAGTAGAAAGCAAACCCAATAATGGATATTGTCAGCAATCACTCCGTTCCTTATATAGACATATGGGGCTATTAATTTTGTCTCGTTCCCATTGGTGAATCCTTGTGTTCAGCGGTTGTGCTCGAGCAGTTGTCACTGGCTGCGGAAACGCTGTTGCGACGTGGTTGGCATTTTCGCACCCGGATTAGTGCAACAGGTGTGGGTGAGTAGTCTGGGCTCATATTGACCATGCTGTTCATTGTCCTTGTGTTGGATTAGGTTCTTTCGGGCAAAGGTTGTTGATCCTCTTCAACTCTCTCTGTCTCTTGTTGATGTATTGGATCAAGGTCGATATGCATGTTGATTGAGTTCGTGGTTGAGAACCAGGCTTCAAGAGAACATTGTCAAAACCAAAAGCAAAGCGAGAGAGACAAGAACCACGGAATGTCGTATATAGTATAAACTGCGCAAACTGTGAAAAGCACTATGTGGGACAAACAGGAAAAAAGCTGTCCACCAGGATACATGGACACCAAAGAGCGTGCAAGAACCAATACGCAACCTCATTGGTTTCAGCACACGTGGATGAAGAGGGACACAGATTCGACTGGAACAAGGTAGAAATATTGACCGAAAGAGCAACACAAAAAGGGAGGGAGATTCTTGAAGCCTGGTTCTCAACCACGAACTCAATCAACATGCATATCGACCTTGATCCAATATATCAACCGTTGAGACAGAAAGTGTTCAAAAGGATCAACAACCTTTGCTCGAAAGAACCTAATCCAACACAAGGACAATGAACAGCATCGTAAATATGAGCCCAGACTACTCACCCACACCTGTTGCACCAATGCGGGTGCGAAAATCCCAACCACGTCGCAACAGCGTTTCCGCAGCCAGTGACAACTGCTCGAGTACAACCGCTGAACACAAGGATTCACCAATGGGAACGAGACAAAATTAATAGCCCCATATGTCTATATAAGGAACGGAGTGATTGCTGACCATATCCATTATTGGGTTTGCTTTCTACTAGCTACTGCTACTAACCTGCTATCATTCCCGCACTGAAGACGCCACCTCGAATGTTGGCAAAATGTCTGCCACCAAGTTGCGCAGCTCGGAGAACTCCACAACAACTGGCACACTAGTCTTAATTGACAAGGTGAATATGTTTAGCAGAAGCAGGTGAATATCGATCTCAGGGAGTTTAGGCAACGCTGGTGGTATGTGTCAGGTCCAGAGTAAAAAGAACGCTTCATAGAGGCTATTTTTCTGCTAATACTACACAAATTTAACTCAACTGGTGAGTAGAGGTAATCTTTCTTGTGCAACACAGGCGCCTACGTTAAATGTGGAAGAGAAATAGTTATTAAATATCTCACAGTGTTCATCGGGGTCGGTACGGAGACTCGTCTGATAAGGTAATGGTTATAGGTTGTTCACGTTGTGTTTCCTATCTGACTAACTATGCCATGTAACCTTTGTTTGCAGCTGGGAGTTGCTAGCGCTTGTGCTTCTGATAACATAAGCTTTCTTTTATGTCGGGATTGCAAGGTTTTGAGCATTTTATCAGTTTGTGTGATCGGACATATATCATTCATTTTCGTAAACTTCCGGCGCAAACGTTTTAGACGCACCGCAACAGCATTAGGTAGGGGATTTTGAGGCGGAGGAAATGGCTGCAATCTATACTTCAATGGTGCAAGCAGATCAGTGCAATAAGTCAGGTGTTGATGGCGCTCATCAGCGGCGATATCTGGACAGTTTGTAAAGAAAATGTCCTCCAAATCAAAGGATTTAATAAGCAAAGAGAGGCTGTTCCATTTCAATTCAAGATATGGTCGATTTGATAGGCATATTGAGGGTTTGTTGCCGTTATTTGGGCAACCTTAGAGGTTAGTTGGATAAACTTAAGATCCTTCCTCGGGAGATTAATGGGAGTCTGTGTTTATGCATTGGACATGCCTAGCGTGAAATACGAGTCTAAAATATTACTTCTTCTATTAGAAGAGCATACTTGCTCTGTCCATCCATGAGTGACTTTTGACGTAAGCAACTTCCGATATTTGCGGGTGTCGTTCGCTCTTGCCAAGCAACATCCGGCATATTGCAGTCGCCAAGTACAATTGTTTGAAATCACAGCATTTCAGATGTACATTCGAACAACTCAGTCAATTGGTTTTATTTGGCCTTGGTAGCGCCAGACGGCGCGTAAATACAATTAAGAAGAGAATGACAGCATTTAATCCCTATCCAGCACAAGCCGTCGAAGCTGCCTCAAGAAGGCTCCTCCAACCTACTTGCTTCCTAAGCAACATTAACGTACAAAACGCAACCGCCAACCCGATCAGTAAGACGGCCAATGGCGAACGTCGTGAAGCCAGGAACAACTATGTGCATTGCCAAGCAAAACGCGTTTCCGTTGCAAGCAAAACATATGGTCGAAGGATAAAAAGATTGTAGGTGATGCATCTTGTTTACCAGCCATCAAGCATTCGTTAGAAGTAGGTTAACTACATTATTTGGGAAAGGGGACTTGCTGCTTCTAACGTCAGCCTGCTGTGGCTAGATTTACCGAATACGGTATTGCCTGAAGATTATTGTGATACAATGTCACGCTCAGTTTGGCTGTATTCATCATTAGCTGTATCAAAGAACCTATGAGACCTTAGGCCACTGTATGCAGTGCGATTTACAGGGACCGGGGTGCAGGCCACGGATAATAATGTATTGTCTGTTGATGCATGGCTGTAGTAGGAACTGGGCTTATTCAACATGAGTAAGGGGGTTCGGATCAATGAAAAGAGCTTGAGGAACGTAGGGATGCATTCCGCATCCCTAATAACTTGCTGATATGCGTTGTGGGAGGAGAGGTAGGAAGGACACTGGGTTAGGCGGCAGGTTTCCAAAAAGCGGCAATTGCATGTTAACCGCAAGTTGCTAGTGGTGGTCCAGGGGAAAAAACATCGCGCGATGGTCGACTACATGACTGAGTGGATACTCAAAATTTAGTATGCCTTGTGAACCAGTGATTCCATGAGAGGGTGCAATCTTGGTCCTGTAGTTACCATCATGACCAGGTTAGGCATCTGTGCTCATAGATCAAAACTTCCCCGGATTACGTCATACCCGTTTTCGGGTACTAAAAAGCCTCGTCCACCTTCTTCGACTTCAGCCTCTGGTTACTTTTTCGGTGTTTTTTGTTTGTAATCCGTTTTACATCTTGTTTTAACCCGTGACTGTGTCTCTTGACTGCCCTACAGGTAACAGCTTGTCGGTTTTACGTTTTGATACTTGGTTCACACTCTTCGAAAGCGTCAGGTCGGATTCACTGAATACCGGCGCTAATGTGTCCTCGGCTGCGCCGATCAGCGAACCTAGTGCTGTATGCGTCAGTGGGGGCTGCTCAAAGCCTGTGACGGACGAGTCTGGTGGCATGCAGTGATATGTATGCAACTGCTGCTACCATGTGACCTGAACCGATATGAGCTCTGATCAGAACGCAATGCTTTCGACTAGCGATAACATGCCTTTCAATTGTCTTCTATGCCGTCGCCGTCGATCTACCCATCTTGAGGTCACTGAGGAGACATCGAAAAACGTCGGGCTGGGTAACCAGCAGTTTTCGTCTTTCCTCACATCTCTTGTTCGCAAGGTGGAGTTACTGATGAGGAAAATGGAAGTCCCTATTGCTGTCGGCTCATTGGAGAAAGACATACAACTGACTTCAATTGCTACGGAAGCAAATCCGACTGAGGAGAAGGCTACCGTGTAGTGTGTTCCAATGGTTCAGGATGCCTCTAAAGAGGCCACTGATATCGTATTGGAAGCCGTCCAAAGCGAGACCGAACTTTTAGCTCCTGTGCCCAATAAAAGCAGGAGTAAGCTGGCTAAAAGTTCGTATGGATCCGTCAAAGCCTAAAGGTACTAGAACCATAAAGTTATTGGAGGTGAAGCACAAAGCTCCAACTCCCGTCACCCGAATTCTATTGGCGAAACAACGTGTCATGTCGATTTCGGCCAAACCCGCAAAGTTCGAAACGACTAAACCGGTGACAGAGTTGGAGGTAGAACATAAAACCTCAACCTCAATTACTCCAGCTCACTTGGCGTCGTGTCACCTGCTAAACCGGTTGAAACTGGGCTCGAGTCGAATATTGTAGAATGAATGCTCCTCGTGGAAGTGATTCTTTTACTAATAGTAATATTATCTTTCGTAACGTTGCTGAATCTGCGGCAGCTCTTCTCAAGGAACATATGCTGGATGAACTCCAGTGCTTCAAGGTCTGCGTCAACAACATGCTTCCACCTGGTTTCCCCAATAGCACTATCAGGAATCTAACCAGATTGTGGAACGTCCCTGTAGATACGCCAAATCCCCGACGCCGACTACTTCGTGTAGTCCTCCCAACCCTGGAGGAAAGCAAAGAGTTAATGCTCTTTGCATTCATACTCAAGGGTAGTAATGTCAGCTTTCAGCCGGACCTCCCCCTGGCAGATAGGCTGCAGTTAAAGAAAGCCATCAAAAACCTCAAGAGCAGGCGGGCGGCTGGTGACCAGGGCCTTCGTCTTGTGAATTTTCAGGTGGTCAGCCGGAAGTCAAATTATGCCCTATCGGAACCCCTTCTGGAAGCGTACGACCCAGGGCTGCTCGTGTCGAGTACCTTCAGGTAGTGCTTTGTAATGTGCCTAGCCTGAGGTACAAGGTACACGAGGTGGGTCTACTTGTAGGTAAATCTCGTCCCGACATACATGCTATCACTGAAACGTGACTGTCCCCGGATATCACAGACGGTGAAGTATGTTTGCCTGGCTTCGCACTGCATAGACGTGATCGCTCCGTTTGCCGCCAAGGTGGAGGCGTGGCTTTTTATTTGAGTTGTAAACTTGATTTGTTGAGGAGCTGTGTGTTCCAGTCGCTGGATCAAACTGCTGAAGCTCTGTCGACTGTTGCGTGCACTTCCTGGGCTCATTTTACAGCTGTAGTGGTATTTCGAAGTCTTGGAAGTATCTCCAGTGTGGTTATTAAATTTATTCGTGCTCAGGCTGCCAATAGGTTTCTAATACTGGGTGACTTCAACCTCCCTGAACTCTCCTTAGCTGATCTATCTTCAGTTCGGTGATGGGACCTTTCAGTTAGGATCTCCTCGAGCTAACATTGCAACTGCCTTTGCATTAGCTCCTGGACCTCCCGACTAGATATATGAGCAACCAAATTCCGTCTACCTTGGATTGCATTTATGCGAAGTCACACGATTTCGTAAGTGCTATTACCTACGGCGGTCCTTTAGGAGCCAGTGACCATGTCTGCATATCCTTTCGATGTGCTCTAACTAAGTATCATCAAGCCGTTGCTGAGGCATGTCCAAATATTTGGCGGCCATACTTTAACGCAATGCGAGACAAAGCTTCAGTTCTGCGTTGCGCGATCACCGTGGCTGACACCGTTGAGACAGCCTGGGAGAAAGTTAAGGCATATCTCAGCGAGATCTCTGCTCCCCCCATCCCATTCATTAAGAGACGGGTGACAGGGGCGCAGCCTCCTTGGATAGATCATACAGGTAACTACCTGCGCAGGAACCGCCCTTAGTTCTGGCGAATTTACAACGCGCCTTCATCAAAAAGCATCTACGAAAGCTATTGAGCAGTTAGAAATAAAATGAGCATCATCTTAGAACTCTTCGTCTTCAGTACGAGGAGGATTTGGATAACGCAGCCGTAAAAAATCCAAAGAAGTGCTTTGCTTACGTAAAGAGGCGCAGCGGTACAAACTCGTCTATACCGAGTTTACTACAAGTGGACGGGACCCAGGGGCACACCGACTATCATAATTCTTGTATACTTAGCGAAAAATATACTGGCAACTTTTCTCATGAGGCCTCCCTACCTCAGCTTGAGCTGGTCACAAAAGTTCCAGAGGATTCTTGCCTAACTGAAATCAGCATAACGGGGACACAAGTCTTCTGGCTATTGCAAGGTTTAAATCCTTCCAAAGCTTCTGGCCCTGATTCAATTCACCCGAATCTGATGCATGAATTGTCCGCCGAGTTAAGTGGCCCTCTGATATGCATGTATACAAAATCACTCGACAGCTGTGCCTTACCTTCGGAATGGAAGAAAGCAATCATCTGTCCGACTTTTATGGGCGGTGACAGAGCTCTGCCCGGGAACTACCAGCTTGTCAGCTTACCAAGCTAATAGTGAGTTGGTTGAAAAATTGGTCAGGGAATCGGTGGAGAATCACCTGATTAAGTATTACGTTCTCAGAGCGGTAAAGCACGGATTCCGTAAGGGAATTTCATGTTTGACCAATTTACTTGTAGCTCGTGAAAGCTGGATGGAGGCAATAGACCGTTGTCACGCTATCGACGTGCTTTTCGTTGACTTCTCGAAAGCCTTTGATACTGTCCCGCATCAAAGACTCTCACTAAAGTTGAGATCGTATGGGATATCTAGAGGTGTCCTTAAATGGGTGTCTGCTTTCCTAGAGGGAAGACAGTAGTGGGTACGCGTGGGGCGTAGACTTTCGCTTAGGAAAGCTGTACTTGTGGTATTCCGCAGCGCTCGGTTCTAGGGCCGTTGCTCTTCGCAATTTATGCCAATGACCTCCACCAGCAGCTTGAAGTGCCGTCGCTATGGTCTGCTGATTACCTTAAGCTCCGGGATATTGTGGATATCCCTGGTGGCTCTGAGGCACTTCGGAGTGCGTTGGTTAGGCTCTGGGATTGGCCAACCTTATGGTTGATGCCCATAAATCAGGTGAAATGTTCTGTCCTCCACATTGGAGGTTCTTCTCCACCCAGGCGCTATGTAGTTGGTAGAGGCAAAATCCCTGTTGTCACTCAACTGTTTAATCTACGTATCACCACACGTCATTGCTTCACTCTGGGGATTGTTGCAGGAAGTCTTCTTTTAGAGGGTTCCGTGTGATGTCGGTAATTCGTAGCTCCTTCATGTCTCAAGGACCTATATTTTTGTGAAGATATTGTTAACTTTTGTGCGCCTGCACTTGGCGTACTGTATCAAGGCTTGTCCACCTTGTCTTGTAAGGGACAAAATGGAAATCGAGAAGGTTTTTCCCAGTAGTTGAAACGTTAGTGCAAGGATTACGGTGGGAAAGATATCCCGAACGTTTGTTTAGCTTGGGCATGTACTCAATACACTGCCGCGGAATTGGAGGCGGCTTGATTCACACTTACCGTATCTTAACGTGTAAGTTCGGTTTAGACTTATCCTGGCTATTTAGTCCCTCCAGACTGCCAAGTATCCGAGGTCACCTGTTAAAGCTGCACAAACTGCGTACCGACTGGGGAAGGACGAAAACTCGCTTGCCGCGCCAAGTTACTGAATGTTGGAACTCGCTTCCGGAGCAAGTCGTTAGGGAGTCTAAGGCAGAGGGTTTCGAGCGTCAGTAAGATGCACTTGAGTGGCAGTACCAAACCTTCCCCTTCACCTAACCGACTTATATCTTCAACTTTCCCTTCTTTTTTAACTTTCTTCCTCCACCTTGGTATTATCATTATTTAGCTGACATTCCTCCTCTTGTTTTCTTAGCTTCCGCTTCACTCACTTCACCTACAGTAACCTGGCAAGGACTGCTGGACAGGAATATGTGGGCAGTTATTCGTAGGACAGGGTGTGACACGGTCTCTGTTTTAGGCTTTACAACATTTTAAGCAGACCTAGCAATTCCCGATCCGACGATACCTAAAAGAAGAAACATTCACAGGATTAACCCATCGTTCCGGTCCCAACTGAACTTGAACTTGAAACCAACAATTAGTGACCCCGCTCGCGAACTCGCTGTTCGCCATTTCGAATTTTCATTCTGGTGAGCTCGTACCATTGATTTTGGGATTCATTACTTGTGATCATATTGTTTTCTTACCTACCACCATTTTATCCGCTTTGTCAACGGATTATCTAGAGGATGAGCAATCTCCATACGCGGTTAACGCCGTTGAGAATGTCATGGTCAGTTCTGTTGCTATAGCCCCTCCACCTTTTTGGAAAATGCTCCTCCGTTATGGTTTGCACCTAGAACCCACTTTTTACATTCGTAGGCTTTCTTCTAATTTTGCCACATAGAATCAGCTAATACTTCACTTTCCTCAAAGTATATCTTTGCAGGTGAGAGACGTCACTTTCTACCTCCATCTAGTAATGAAATACGCGACTCTTAAAAAGGCTATTATTCAGCTCGGTCTACAGCAAGTATTTAGTGATTTGCAATTAGCAGACACATTGCGCTTAGCCTTGTTGCGCGAAATGCAACAACTCATTGGCACTTCCAACATGGACGTAGGGATTCTCCGCGGGGTGTGGATGCGACGTCTTCCTGAAAGCACTCAGACTATCCTTGCCGTAGCAAGTGACCTGCCACTCGCAGCAATTGCAGACCTAGCAGACCGCGTCATGGAACGGCACCAGCCAGAGACTAAAACCAAAGCACCTAAGCAGTTTTGTGCTGGCGCAACCACACCGACACCCGCGATTAGCCAGCCATCGATAATAGACGCATTGTCGTCGCAGGTAGCGTCTCTTAAGCGCCAAATCAAGGAACACACTTTAAACGGGAATCACCGCAGTCGCTCTAGATCATCGCCCCGTCGCACAAAACCTAATGCCACAGGTTACTGCTTTTACCACTCTCGTTTCGTTAATAAAGCCCGTAAGTGCGTACAATCTGTAGCTACTACGCTACAGACTGCCTGCCAGGCCGGCCCGTAATGGTGACTAACGGTGTTGGCAACGCCCAAAGTTGTTTCATCTACATTAGGGATTATCATTCCGAGAGCCAGTTATTAGTTTATACCAGAACGGAAGTCTGCGTTATTCTCCTATGTCAGGTGAGCCTATCTCTTCTTTGTCGACAAACCCAAGTGACGCCAATGGTACGCCAATAGTCACATACCGTCATCGGTCACTTACCCTGGAACTAGGTATTCGGCACAAGTTCTGTTGGGTATTCACTGTCGCTGCAGTCCCCTTCGCCATCATCGGCATTAAATGTCTCAGGCAGTTCGACAACTTGATCAATGCGAAACTCCAGATGATAGTCGACACTGCAACAAAACTCAGTGTACGTGGCATCACCGCCGATATCGCATCTATGACACCAGACTGCACCTTTCCCCTGACCTCGGCGAATACGCCAACCGCATTTCTCAGTATTCCAAGCCAGTTCAGCCAATGAACGAAGCTTCACCCGTGGCATCCCAAGTTACGCACCCCTTATGGGCGCAAAGTCCACCCGTCTCATGCCGTCCACGCTGACTATCGCCCGAGAAACTAAAAGTAGCTAGGACGGAGTTTGAGCAAATGCTTGAAATTGCCATAATTGCCCTTCTGACAGCCCTTGGTCCTGGCCCCTGCAGATCGTCCCCAAGCAATCTGGGGAATGGCATCCTTGCGGTGATTACCGCGCACTCCGTCCGCTAACCGTCCCAAATAGGTATTCCATCCCACACATGCACGAACTTACCGAACGCCTCACAGGTAAGACAATTTTCAGCAAGATCGATCTGGCTCACGCCTATCAGCAGATAACTGAAGAAGAGAATGACATTCATAAAACAGATGGTATCACTCAGTTCGGCTTGTTTGAAATTTTAAGACTGCCATTTGAACTGTGTAATGCCACACAAACCTTCTAAAGCTTCTGATGAAGCAGCATCCAATTGAGTGTTGCCCGCCTGAAACCACTGCACTCCATGACGCGTATCCAGGTTATTTCCTCTCATGCGATAGAGATCGCATCGAACCCTAAACAATTGGGATATTAGTTGTGACTGCTACCCCTAAGCCACCGTGTCACGACCGGCGAAGCTAGACACAACGGTTAATGATCGATTGGGAAGTCCATTTGAAGTACATGTTGTTGTGGATGGTTTGCGACGCGCAATCTCAAAGTGGACCGCGATTCCCATTGAAGTGAACGTTGGACATTGGATCACTAGAACCGTAGCTGATAAAGCAGCATTAAATTGGGTGTTCCGGTGATCGAACGGCCAGCATTCACTTTGATGGGTTAGCGGTCCACTTTGAGATTGCGCGTCGCAATCCATCCACACACCGTGTACTTCAAATAGACTTGCCATTCTTCCAAAGCTTCATCCACGATGTAACTCTTAACCTAGATTACCTATTCCTACATCGGAATAAGTGCACTTCGACCAACTTTGAACTCCTTTCTAGCCCTTAACCCAACGCGGTGTCACAGTCAACCAGACTAATTGCGAACTCGGCAAATCAACGGTAGAATTCCTAGGCCATCTCGTTTCATCCTCTGGTATCGAAGTCCTTCCTGATAAAATGCAAGCAACCAAGCACTTCCCAGCTCCGACTTCATTCAACATCTCCGTCGAATTTTGGTTTGGTCAACTACTATCGACACTTCAGTCCGTGCTGTGCTCAGCTCGTGCAGTCTCTGACCGACCTACTCAGAGGGAAAGAACGTAAGCCCGCTTTCCCTGAACCGCACAGACAGCCTATGCCCAGCTCAAGAATGCTATCTCCAAAATAGCCCTCCCCGCTCATTCCGAAGCGACTGCGCCTTTTTCTATTGCGACTGATGCTTCAGACGTCGCGGTTGGAGCCGTCCTCCAAAAATACGTTGGTAGACAATGGCAATCCCTTGGGTTCTTCTCCAAGCGCTTGCAGCCATCGAGATCCCGTTATAGCACGTTTGGCTAAGAAGTGCTCCCCATCTACCTAGCCATTCGTCACTTCTGGCACACACCTGAAGGCCGCGCTTTCACAGTCTACACTGACCACAAGCCCTCATCTTCTCCTTCTACTCTGCATGCAACAATATTCACCACGGGAAAAATACACCTGACTTTGCCATGCAGTTCACTGCTGGCAAACGTCATACCTCAGGCGTCGACAGTCCTGTCGCCGACGCTCTCTCACGCATCAATCTCACTCTCCAGTCGTTGCCGACTGTCGACCTTGTTGCCCTGGCATCGACTCAGACTCAAGTTTAAGGCATACAACGCACTTCGCACTCCACTTCGCTGCACGTACAAACTCATCCTATTCAAAATATGAAGTAATTATTCTCAGTGACACTACCATTGGTTTTCCAGACCCCTCGTGTCCGTCTCCTTCAGACGAACAGTCTTTGACGCACTGCACTTATTTTCACATCCCGGTAACCCTGCATCTTTGGAACTGGGCACTGAAAGTTTCGTTTGGGCACGCGTAATCAAAGATGTTCGTACCTGGGCTCGCGCCTGACTTCAACGCCAGCGCTCCAAAATATATCGTCACACCCGTAGTCCACTGGGCTCATTTCTCGCCCTGGACTCTCGTTTCTCGCATGTTCACGTAGAACTGCTAGGTCCCTTGCATCCTTCACGCAGATTCGTATACATTCCTACATGTGTCGACAGCTTCATCAGATGGCCAGAAGCCATTACCGTAACAGACTGCACAGCTGAGACTGTTATTCTGGCTATCTTAGACCGGTGGATCTCGCACTACGGTTGGTCATGCACCATTACAAATGATCGAGGAACGCTTCACGAATCTTCACAAGTCCATACGTTCTCCAACTTTTAGACTGTCGCCGCATTCATACCACAACGTATCACCCAGCAGACAATGGATTAGTTGAACACTTCCATGGACAGCTTAAAGTTTTGCTCTGCGACTCCTCTGACCCTAGCTGGAGCGAAAACGTTTCGCTCGATCTCTTACACATTCACAGCAGTATCAAAGGTGAGTTGCAATGTGCATCAATAGAGCTGGTTTACGGCATAATGCCCTAGTTTCCAGGAGAATTCGTTTCATCACACGCCTGTTTGGGTATGCTGCCGCCTAACTTCTGATCATCCCTAGCTCAACGCATGCGTTCATTACGCCCGACCCCGCCTCGTGAGCAGACTAGAAATGTGCAAATAGAAAGCGGACACTCTACCTGAACTCAGGTCTTCTTCCGCACCGATGCAGTGCGGCGCCCTCTACATCCACCCTACACCGGCCCTTTCAGAGTCCTGCAACGGACTGCGAAACATTTCGGCTTAGCCACAATGGTCACAAAACAACCTTGCCCATCAACCGTCTCAAAGTGGCTTACTTTGACGAACCACTTGCAACCCATGCTGACGCTATCACACAAAAACTCTTACCTGCGGTGACTTCCCGATCACTGGATATCCCGAAACCTACTCTTACCCTTGACCCTCAACCTATTCCATCTCAACCATAGACAACCGATCGACGCGGTAGACAGTTCAAACGTGCGGTCTGCTTTTCAGATTTCGTAAACCTTTACTATTTCCATAAACACGCCTTTTTCGTCTTTAGTGGTAATCGTGCGTCTCTATTGCAACGAGGCTGGACATCACCGTGGTGAGTTGGTTTATGTGCCTCAGTGATCCATTGAGCTATACTGGGTGGTGCTTTTGCACCTTCAGAGCCACCCACAACAGATTGGTCAATGGTTAGATACCAGACTAACTCAGCCTTCTGGTACTCTTTGTTGGGGTTTGGAATGACTGTCGCACCTTATTCCTTAAAAGGGACTGGTTTTAGCCCAACGCCAAACCCGCTGACTTGCGATAAGACTTTTTACCAAAGGCTTTGTTTAATAACCCTAATCGTTTTCCCATATTGGCTTGGGCAATATGACATTGTCCTGTTCACGCAATACAACGAATTGCTCTTGATGCTTCTTGATGCTATGGCCGCCGCAGAGGATAATCAATTGTGCCCTATCTGCGACAACGAGCAGAGTGGATAGAGTATGGATGCTATTGCTCAAGTCTTCCCGTCTTCTTATTCCCCCTCTTTCGCTTTTTTCATCCTTATCGCCCCATTTCACCTTCACTTTTTATCCCCCTGTTTTCAATCCCCAATTCTCGACCCTCCCCCAACATGTTTTGCTAGACGAGTTACCTTCGATTTTCAACTCACATGTGAACGTGGAGCATCACTCCTGTCCTGTCGACAAGCCAATATCCAACCAAACGGCCAAGCCCAGTTCATTGAATTCCAACTGGAGCCTTCGAGAAACCTTCAGACCGGCGTGTCTCAATGTACGCATATTTCTACAAATCGGTCAACAGACAGCACTTGCCCGAACATTAGAGATCCTCTCGATCGGTATCTGCTGCTCTTCGGAGGCTAGCCTGCAAGATTCGAGCTCTGTACTCACTCTGCGACCCCCTTCAGTTGACATTAGCAGTACATTCTCATTGCGCCTATCCGGTGACTATGCAGCTTCGAGCACCGTCCAAACCGGTGTTGGTGTTTCCCTGAGTCTCCGGGCTGAACTTGCTCTGGTTGACTGGATTCCAATCACTAGCCGGTTGTGTGCGGTCCGATTGGTTGGCTCGTTCAAAGCTTTGAAGCCGCGCGGGACTAATAGGTGTCTATTCATCATCGCTCACACTTATTGGTTACTAAAGAAAAGTAAACGGAGAGAAACAGTAGAGCATAATATTTGCTATGCTGAAACTTGCACACCGATTAAGGCGTGCGAATGATGGTGTGAGCCACCTACATTGACGTGTTACTGTCTGACGTAAAATAAGTCTGGTTTGTGCCTTTAGTAGTCCATTTTTTTCAAAACTGTGCATAAAATTTGACCAGTAGTGTATGCAGGCGGCTAACGGCATACCAAGATCAATGTGCCTCTTAGACATGTCAAACTTGGTGCTATATGCTTTGTACGAATAAGAGAATGCCGAGTAGCCGGAGTAATGTTTATCATGTGGACCAATAGGTTTCACACACGTGCAATATATAAAAGTCGTTTTTTGTACGCCGAGCAGTACTGAACGTTCAAACACCTTCACAAGTATACCATGTTATTCTTGTGTTCGGTATTGCTTTCCACATTTATATTAGCTTGGACTGAAAATATGAGTAAGCGTTTGCGTTGTTGAATGCATCGTTTATCTACCCAGTGCTCGCTTCTTACACAAATCTTATGACACTTTCATATTCCTATGCACTCGTATCTAGTCCTAAAGTTTCTGGGGTAAAGCACTCCTGTGTACCGTTTCTACCACAGCATTTCTTCAAACAAAACTTTTTCTACTTTGCAAGCTGCCGGTTCCATAAGAACCGCCAGCAGTCAATTTAGTATTTAGTAACTCTTCGCGAATTGTGCTGACAAATTTTTAGACATGCTTTTAAAACAACGATATTTATACTCAAGTTAATCCGATTTAAAGTATTTGCAGTCGATGGATGCAACAGTCACTGTCGGTGAAGGCCTAACACGTGCCACGGAACTGACAAGCTGCAAGTTGTCATCCAATACTTTTTATTTTATAATATAAGACCAACACAAGACTTAATTTTTGTTATGATAAGGAGAAATAAAGTGTAATATGCCTTCGCGACGGTCTCAGAATTATTTGTCAAAAATGGAAAACACGGTCCCTGTGATTCACCTTTATTGATGCAACCAGTTTTGGCTGATTCTATCCCGTCTCCATAGGCTGAATAATTTAAGCTTGATTTTCGTGTGGATTTGGATCCTTTGGACAGAGTGAAACTGAAGTCCGCTATCGTGGAATTAAAACGGTGGACTGATAGTGGAGAAACCAGTCTCCACTTGGTAAATTTTCGGGTAGTTTCTCGGGTATGTCGAACCCGGATGAACAGATCGATGGCTTTTCATGCGCCTCCTTCCGGTTCCTACCGCGGCCTTCGCATAGCCGTCAAAATATTGACAGTCTAAGAAACAAACGTGACGATGTAGTTCACTTCATTGCCTCTCGTCATCACGTCTTACTAAGACTGGCTGAAACCAAGTTAAATTCGAAGGTCACTACTTAAGAAGTGCAGATCCGTGGCTACTCGTGCTTACGGTGGGACAGACTATCAAACGATCGAGGCAACTTGCTGTCATACATTCGGTACTCATTATGTGGGAGGTGAATACACACCTACCCTATCAAAGATGGTTTGTGCCAACATATATGGTGCTCGATCCGCCTGAGACAGGGTGAACTGTATGTGCCTGCTGCATATCGCAGCCCACGAAGTCGATGCCTGGATTGGTTGCCTCACATCTGAAACTACATGAACCAGTTTAAAATTTAGCTTATTAGTGATTTTAACTTCCCTCGAATACGGTGGCCTGAGGTTCAACTTCTCATCGGGCACTGATTTCAAGGTGCAGTTACGTTGGTGTTATTTAAAACTGGGGAAGCAAAACAGGTCTGCCAACCATAGCGCGTTAAACTGCATACCGCCCCATCGTGCCTGGACTTAGTACTGACGAGTTGCGAGCAAGGTGTACATGAAATTCAGGTCCAAGAGCCTCTGGCAGCTATTGACCCCTCGATGGTGTTAGCCAGCCTGGAGCTGCCGCTGCCCTATTTTTGACTGCCGGAGCGGTGTTACAATTATTGGAAGACCGAATTTAATGGTCTAAATTGAGCCGCCAGTGTAGAGTGGTTGCTGCCGCAGGGTTCATCTGTTGAAGCCTGTTGGTCAGTTATAAACTAAGGTGTGCAGTCGTTCTGCTCTCATTTCCTATCTCATAATTATCGGCAAGCTGGACCAGTGAAGCTAAGTTGGTTCGGCTCCAGTATAGTCAATTGACACGACGGCGAATAGGAATGTACAACGAATTTTTCGTCATCGACTCTGCCGATGATTACGAGGCGCCCTTGCGAAAGCGCAAGGGCGTTAGCAGTTCGAAGAGGAGATTTCAACCTCAGTGAGGACGGCCGCAAGAAGATTTTTGGTTAGTTGGATCCGCGTCTGGGGCCAGCAGTTGATGTAGCTGTGTTATAGGGCACTGACGGAGAGCCTCTGACCTCCAGCACAAAACTAGCGCCAGCATTGGCAGAGCCCTTCGCTTCAGTTTACACAAGTGGGCATGAGCCAATGCCCAGTTCGACGCGTGCAGCCCTTAATGAACTAAAGGTCCTTGACTGCGGTGTAGTAAATGTCCGCAGTCTAATCGCCAGTATTGATTGCACAAAAACAAACGGACCCAATGGACCTCACCTGCTAATTTTGAAGTCCCTATCGGCCATCATCACGCCTGTCATGACGGAGCTGCTCAACTGATCGATATCCAGGAGTACATTGCCGAGCTAGTAAAAATGATCGGTAGTGGAGACGATTCCAAAATGTGATGACTCACGTAATGTGGACAATTACCGATCCAATTTGTCTCACTTCTGTTTTAACAAAGTTGCTCGAGAAAAGTACGATTATGGGTATTTTACAGCTGCTTTTGTCAAAAATATCCTAACCCCTGTACTACACGACTTAATGAAAAGCAGCTTGTACATAACAGACTTGCTGTTGACGCGTCAGGAATGGTTGCAGCGTTGAATTGGTGGAACTTAGTGGATGTTGTCTAGATTGATGGAAGTAAAACTTTCGAAAAGTGAACCATGAGGTACTGCTCCCCAAGCTGAGGACGTGTGGTGTTGGTGGCGTACTGCACTCGTGGATCAGTAACTTTCTTATTAGGAAAAGATGACAGGTTCAATTGTATGACGCGCAAAAGAAATGGTATGAGTCCTATAGCGGCGTACACAAAGGCAAATTACTAGCTCATATTTTATCCCTGATCCACATCAACGAATACCTCAACTTCTTCACTTGCCCTGCATATTTTTTGCGAATGAGCTGAAGATTTGGTGGATTAGTGTTTCTTCCGATGACTGTGACGTCTTTCGCTGGACTTCGACCGGCTATCCCGGCGACCTGCAGAAGTTGACCTCCCGGTCAACACGGCCTAGTCCTCGTTTATGAGCCTGGGGAGGGGTAGTGATGAGTGTGTTTACACCCTGGCCGGCCAACAGCTGCACCCCACCAGTCCTGTAAACGATGTAGGCGTACTCACACACTAGGAGCTGCAGTCTGTCGATAACACAAACAGACTGTAAGCAAACGGACTACGCCTGCTTTGGGCACTTAGACGCACCTTCTGCGCTTGGTCTGAAGAGATTGCCGCCCGTCTGTCCTCTTCCATTATAAGACCGGTGCTTGAGTACGGCTCACCCGTCCATTGCCCAGTCACTGTAGGTTGGATGCGGAAACTGGAACGGATCCAGCGTGTATCTATCCGGCTTATGACCAGTTTACTGGGTGTGTCGTACGAGGACCGATGCAGGTGAATAGGGCATCATACCCTGTCAAATCGTCTGCTTCGAGTCAGTCTAACGATGACGCACCGGATACTGCAACTGGGCCATTTCCCTATATTGAAGCTACTGATGCACGTTTGCGCACCAAGCAGCATACGCGGATACTGATACACACCAATTGTATCCGATTTAAAGCACACCGCACACCTTCTATGCTGCAAGCGTCGAGTGGTGAAATATTGGTACCAATTGCCAGAGACGCTAGTCGCCGTGAAATCTCTGTCGGAATTTAAACAATTCTTTGACGCGCAATTTGCGGGTTGCATGTATAAGAAATCTATCGCATCCGTATATGATGTAGTGCAGCTGCATGGTGCTGCCACCGAGCAGGAATCAGCGACGTGATTCCGCGCATATTCCCGATCCACTTACGATGGAGCAGCACAGCTTTTGTTCTTTTCGCACTCCATCCTCAGAAATACTCATCCAGTATTGAGCGGGTGATGGATTGCAAGCTCGCTGTCAAACGTACTCTCATTCATGAAAAATTACCGCAAACGTTAGTAAACATCTTTCTTTAATAACTGCAGCAAACACCCACATGATGTGGGGAGACGCGGTGTGGTTAATTAACAGGGACTCACATGGAGGAGCACAGCGATCTAAGGATACACAGAAGCGATTTGCGCAAATATTTTGTCATTACGGCGACGCGCATGCCAGGTCTGATTAGGTGGACAAAAACAACTCACAATTTTGCACTGGTACGTTCAAATTACCCTACCATTCAGTGTAGGAAGATGTCGCCCTGTTTAATTACGCCATAGACATGACTACGTGTTTTGGCTTGGGTCATACTGTAATCCACTACTCAAAAGGGGGGTCTTGATTTGCTCATCCAAAGTGATCTTAATTGTTCATATTAGTCAAAGACAGCTGTGAAAAGAGGCAACTAGTATGTTGGCCTGCTATGGAGTGCATTGGGTAGTTTCAACACATTCATCTTTCCGATGACGTGCGACGTCACGCCGGGTACGCCGTCCAAGCTGGAAAACCTTGCTTGAAGCGAAACCTAAAGGTGCTAGAAAACCCAAAGCGCAAGACTACAAAGAATAGTAAGTGCGTATCCAACATGTCCTACCAGCATTGGCTGAAATCATTGGGAGTTACCAGTGGACGCTAACGAAGACTGTGCGGCGAGTTCATATTAGTGTGCAAATCCTCAGTGACCCTAATTAAGTATGCGCTTAATGGCTCTAACGTGGCCATAACACTAATCTCATGAGTAACTCTCTGAAACCGAGTGAAAAGCATAGCGGTCTGGAATGCTTGCGAAACTAGTTTTCTCTTCGTGTTTACCAACTCCGGAACTCTTACCAATATTCGGTTCCGTTTTCTCCCACATTCGTTATTCTTACAAACTTTTGATTTTGCCCTTGACACCAATAGCTTCGTTGCTTAAACCGTGCTACTTTGGAATATATTATTCATGCATTCAAGTCGAAGGTATATGTCTCATAAACATAAAGAGGTTGTGCATGATTGGTATTCTTGTTTTAAAGTTCCTCAAGCAGTTTTCAGCTATAACTTCTCCTGTGTTGTCTTGTTGTTTGCATACAATTCTCATTTTATCTTTCTCTCATTCTACTGCGCATTTGTTTGACAGACGTTCAAACAAATAACACATAACTTTTGATATTTTAATTTTCTCCATACCATAATGGGAAAATTGTCAATCAATCTATTTTACCCAGGAAAATCCGTGTTCATTGATCATCTTTCTTTGAACAGTTGATTTTTGCAACCATCTTGTCTGGAAAATTGTCATGAGATGGAAAATGTCGTCGTAATCGCGCGATACAACCGCCAAAGACACGATAGTTTTCAGCATAGCTTAAACAAAAGTATATGAATGTCTTAGTGGCACGTATTTGAATGCAGGAATTAGTCGCGTACAATCAATCCATGTCACCAAACGGCGAACAAAAAGCTTTCCAAATCACTGCACCTAATGAATTTCATGATAAGTAAGCATAAAAATTAATTTACGAATTTTGTTATTTAAGACTGTGTTACTTATCGTCTGTAGAGTTTTAATTTTGTAACGGGCTCATAAATCAAATTTTCATTTGCTTACTAGTTCAGTTATATTTTACAGCGCTAGAAGTTCGACTGTTGACTTACTGTCCCCCGAAAGGAAGTATCCAATTATGCGACCTTGTGAGTTTGCTGTTTGTGCCATCATGCGCTCGTCATGCGGTTGTTTAATGCAAATAAACAGAATTGTATCGTATATTTACTACAGTTAATGTTGCGGTCTCCAATGGTATGGAATTCACATGAGTTCTGGAGATGCATACCCCATTCACCGATTAAATTGGACTCAGGCGGGTACAGTCTACCCTATACCATCTCCGTGAATACACAAGACATAACCGGATTTCCGCACGATGGCAATACTTTTGAGAAACTTGCTTTCATCAATATGCGCCTGAATTTGAAGGCGGATTACTGCGCGACAACAGTAGGACCGTCTTGGTGGATGTCAACAAAAGTTCCCGGTAGGTATATATTTGATCTGCATATACTATTGTTCTGTCAAGCTTAGTAGACCGGTTCCCAATTTGCAATCGTTGGTAAAACTTTTCTGATCTCTTGTAGATTATTTAACGCGGCTCATTAACATCAAAAAGATATTGTTAAACGGTGGTTTGATGGCAGAGTGACTTCTTTAACAACAGCGTCGAACTCAAGGACGTAACACATGCAGATAGTCATCTAGATCCTTTACATAACAACTTGCATTAGAATTTCTCAGTGTGAATACCTCCGTTATTTATACTCCTTTATAACTCGTGCAGTAGGTAACAAATTCGACTTCTACTGATATTTTTTGTAAAATTACACACCATTTTAAACGTCTAAAATAATTAAGCAGGTACCTTCTCACTAATATTCATACATTCACTCACCATTGTTAATCAGCAAGTAGAGCTTAAATCCGCTGACAACTACTGAACACTTACGGCCGTTTATCATGAATGTGACATTCGGTGTGCTTACTTGAGCGGATCAAAGCCTGAAGAACAGGCGTTTGTTAACTCGTGGAAATGACACTACCCAAACTGTTCCTGGTTTGGCATAGCACGCAGAAAACTTCACATATTTTTATCTTTTTCTCTAGATACGTCATTCGATATTAAACTGCACTTACTGCTTTTCGAAAATTTTGATGAAAATACATGCGCAAAAGTAAGCAAACTGCCGGATAGCAAAATATCGCATCAAGTTTAACGAGTAGTTGTATTTTGCATGCAATTTTAAAGTCTGAAAAACTCAAGACAATTAATCGGAACTTCCTCCAAATTCAGTTCGTCGCCCTAGCACATCGACACCCAAAAACCGAAGAAATCCTCGATTGTAAACTGGATTCTGTAGAAACAGCACCACGAGGTGGATTTCGCCACATACTTACAGTGAAATTGCAAGCGAGTCCACCGTATTTGCTGCTTTCTGAAGGCATCTTTAAGGCACTTAATTTAATCAAAGATGCAATCAATGTCGGGATTCATCATTGTGTCAATGTAACCCATGTCAAATCTAATGACGAAGAGGAAACCAAAGGTTAATCTTGTGAGACCCGGCTCGAAGCATTAAAATATGTGTTACGCAGCACTTTCGTTAATGAATTGCTCATGCGCACTATTTGCTGAACAATCGAGTCATTTCATTTGAATAGCAAATTAGCGCAATCAAGGAAAAGCAACTTATCTATGACTCAAATAATATACAAGCAACGTAGCTAGGATGCGGTAAATTTGGGCTTTTGTTACTGGTATTAGTATGCATACGTTTCGTTATAAGCATTACAGCTATGTGTTTAACAATCCCAAAATATAACTAACTACTTTAGAAAATTAATAAATAAAAAACGCTAAAGTAAAAATTTAGATAAAAATTCAGATTAACACCTTTAACGCAGTTCTTCCAAGGGAAAATTAAGTAAATTTTCTATCCTCCTTCTATGTATTCACTGCGTTAAATAATGGGATTATATGTCTTTTTGGTATTATTTGGAAACAAAACTTTGAGAATTATCACTTCATCTAATAAATTTGCATAACTTTCCGTCTTAGATGGGATCATATGTAAGAAAATGCGGGACAAAAGATTGATCAATGCATACAGAGTTTAAAAAATTGCTAGCTCCCATCCAGTATAAAGCAATTACACCCAGTCATGCTAATGTAAGACTGTAGCCTAGACATTCCTATAAACCAAACATTCAGGCAAAGCAGTCAACGCTAAGTGTACGGTTTCTTATCATAATGATTGGTTCTGTTTATTATACCTTAATTTATTATATGATAAACCAGAACACTTCTTTGTGAGATAAACTATTCCTCCACTTGAAAGCAAGGGCATGCTGAAATAATGTTCTCAGATAGCAGCTGAATACACCATGGAAGATAAAAATTAAGCTAAAAGTAATCCCCTTTCAGTGTCTATGTTTATAAATTCGTAGAGAATTTTTGACTTGATGCTAAAAAAGTAAACAATGAACTCAGTAATTAAAAAATCGGATGCTTCAACAAGTCTTTAGCTTGCTTGCAGTCTCTGAAACCTACACTAATTCACAACGCTTCCTATCAACTATTAAATTTGTTACATTTTACCAACGAGCAACTAATTTTTGACGCATGCAATATCGGCGAAAGTGAGCATAGAAAATAACATGTAGCGGAAAGCGTTTGATTAATTAAGCGATAGTGAACTATTTAGCCCAAGTTAAACAGAACCATATGGGTTTCGATACTAAACACGAAAACGCAAGCAAAAGTGATGGGATAGATGCTGACAGTTATAAATAATCCATTTTATTCAAACAAATTCGAACAGCGCAATTACACCAGAACCTCCTAAGTTCCGCAGCCACATGGTTAATTGAATAATTACTGCCAAATGGACAGAATGCGAGAATAATTACTCTTAAGGTATGATCCCAGAAAATAACTGTGTAAATTTTAAATTATGGAAGGACAGTCTATAGGGCGTTAAACTTCTACTACTGCAACACAATTCACATAAGTCAATCTCGATGGGCTTGTACGGCGTTCGCAATGAAAATATCGGAAGGTAAACAGAGGAAGGGTAGTAGGTTATTTGCGGAACCAAAATAACTTGTATTTGTGTACGTAGCGATGATATGCGGTGGAAGGTTGAAATAGCTGAAAAGTGCAATGACATCTTTTAACATACCAAAGATGTACAATGCGAAACGTTATTAAGGTTAGAGCCCAAACTTTAAAGTATCAAATGTAGAAAAAAAACACTTTTAGTAGCATAAAAAGGCCTTGACAGTACCTACGTTAACCTGGTGAATATCTAACATATTTTGGGAGGAGGGATGGAAGAAAAGCTAGTGGGATATTTCAAAATATGTGGGATGCTTTCGGCAACAAATAGTTTACCATAAGTGATTCAGGTTTAATCGCAGCAGCTTCTAATTCAGCTAGTACCGTACGTGTCCGAAGAGGCACGGGAATGTTGCTTCGACCGGGTACTACTCGCCGTTGGTACGCAGCAATCTGATCCACCAGGATTCGAAGGCATGATCAGTAGCGTCGTGTGCCGCTACTTAGCGCTTTATAACACGTGGTCAGCGGCAAGTTTTCATTGGCTCGGATCCATATGGAGCCGATTATTACGACTATCGGCGCGACCCAAGAGAGCGAAAATCCGTATAGTGCTTCTATGGGCATGCATTTTAAATCAGCGCCAACGAGATCTCAAGCAACCATAACAATAACTCGTTTACAGTTATTTAAGTGAATAAAAGGTTGGGGCGCTTCACTGCTACGTATCCAACGGAATTGCTGGTATTGAATGCAGGCATTATTTGTATCACCGTCTGAGCACGTTCGTTAGAAGGTTTTCAAACTTAAAATGAATATCAAAACTCCAAGTCGAAAGGCTGGAATGAACATGTTATCTATGTACGAGTGATCTGTACGCTGACAATGAACTAGTGAAGCTTGATATCCTTGGGGCTATAAGCGGACTGCTGAGACGCATACAAGTTGTTAGCAATGGAGCGTATACTACGCGCAGCAACGGATTTCATAAGGCGACTTAAGTGTGAGTGCTGTAGAACGTTTACGCAGTGGATTACTCAGCCGAAACTATTAAACCTCGAAGTATCAAAGAAAAAACAAAACAGTTTTAGTAGTATAAAAGGGCTTGGCACTACTTTGGTTAACCTTGTGAATATTTTACTTATTTTAGTAGGGTGTTTAGAGGAAAAGCAAGTGCGATACTTGGAAAAGTTGTGGGACTCACCAGTCTGTGTG